>JAFEMH010006806.1:0-112012 GCA_022495995.1 Adenophora triphylla var. japonica | reverse complement strand
TTCGTATAGGCTTGAAGAAGAGCTCTCTATTTTATAATGAGTTGGTGATCCTGCGAAACAACTTGAAGAAATCAGAACCAGAGCCTTGCATTTCATCAGATTGGAAGAGGATAGCCTGGCAATGGAGAAGTCAACTGGGAGGACCCCTACTCCTCTATTTGAGCCCTCAGACAGAAAAACAGATTCCCATCATTATAAGTCTAACAGGGGCAAACCCCCTGCTAAATCTGAATCCTCTAAAGTTCATTTTGTAGATGATGATCAAGATGGGGATGATAATGACTATCCTAAAATTTCTGATTACTGCTTTTCTGTGGACATTGCAGGAGTCCTTTGCGCCATGGAAAATCTTGGAGACAAAGCAAGATGGCCTAAGAAGAGTGACAAGCCCTCGACTTGGAAGGATAAGTCCAAGTGGTGCGCATTTCATGAGGAGTTTAGGCATACTACTGAAAATTATTTTGCCTTGAGGAAGGAAATTGCTTATCTATTGTCAAAGGGTCTTCTTAAGGATCTGTTGGGTAAGAAGAGGGTCAGAAATGAGTCCAAAGAGCCTGATTCTGGGGAGCAGTCCAGACCCGAGAAAGTTGCACCTCCTCCAGCCACCAAGGTAGTAAATGTTATTTCAGGTGGATCCCATATTTGCGGTACAACTTATTCTGCAGCCAAGCGTCATGCCAAGAGTTATAAGGAGGATCAGTCAGAACTGCCCTCAAGGTGTCGCGAATTCACAGATGGTCAAGTTATCTCCTTTGAAGATGAGGATAAGGATAACACGTTGGACCCCCATCATGATGGTCTAGTTGTCCAGGTGCAGATTGCTAATTGTGTGGTCAAGAGAATTCTGATTGATGGCGGCAGCTCAGTTAACATAATCTTCACTCATGCTCTGGAAGAGATGGGCATTCCTTTGTCCGAAGTTGTGAAGAATTCATCCGTACTGGTGGGGTTCAGTGGTGAAGTAAAGCAAACAGTCGGAGAAATCAAGTTGCCTATCTATTTGGAGGGTATGAATTCTATGGAAAGGTTCTGTGTGATTGAATGCTCATCCTCGTACAATGTCATTTTGGGAAGACCTTGGATCCTGACATGAAGGCCGTGCCGTCAACCTATCACCAGTCGTCAAATTTCCAACACCTTGGGGTGTGGCCAAGTTGAAGGGAAATCAGCAGGCTTCTAAAGAGTGCTACAAGGTTAATATGAAAGCAAGTTCAGTTCCTTTTCAAGCATAGCAATTAAAGAAAAAGGCCCAGGATGTTCTTGAAGCAGTGGAGCATGAGACGAAAAGTATTTCTGTTGATGAGTCAAACCCTGAGGCCCAAGTGCAAGTTGGTGCCAGATCTTCCCATCCGAAATCGAGAGGAACTGATTGAGTTCTTGAAGAGTCGAAATGTTGTTTTGCGTGGAAGCATGAGGATATGACAGGAATAAGCAAGGACATCATTACTCACAAGTTGAACATTGATCCAACCATCCAGGAGATCTTGTCCACCGAGAAAAGAAGAAAATTTGCCCAGGAGGCGGAACCAGATTATAAAGGATGAAGTCGAGAGGCTTTTGAAGTCCAAGATGATCGGGAAGTTCAATATCCAGCTGGTGGTTAGCTAATGTTGTGGTGGTAGAGAAGAGAACGGCAGGGTGGCGAGTATGCGTGGACTTCAGCAGAGACTTGAGCAGGCTGTCCGAAAGATCCATTCCTCTTCCTCATATTGATTCTCTCTAGTTGATGAGGCAACTGGTCACGATATCTTGACATTCATGGATGCGTCCTCGGGTTTTATTAAATTCAAATGGAACCCTCGGACCAGAGATCTGGAATAAGATTCATGACTCCGAGAAGGTATATATTGTTATATTTCTATGCCATTTGGTCTTAAAAATGCGGTGGGCAACTTATCAGGCTGGTGAACAAGATGTTCAAAGATCAACTTGGCAAGACAATGGAAGTCTACATAGATGATATGGTAGTAAAGTCCAAGCATATTGAAGATCACGTGAACATCTTGCCGAGGCGTTCAACATCTTGAAAAGCTTTCAACATGAAACTTAATCCAAAGCAAAGTGCAATTTTGGTGTTAAAGCAGAAAGTTCTTGGGCTATATGGTGACCAAAAGAGGAATTGAAGCCATTCCGAACGGATCAAAGCTATTCTCAACTTGGAATCCCCCAAGAATATCAAAGACGTCCAAAGGTTAACAGGTAGTAGTAGCGCCTAAATAGATTTATATCTAAATCATTTGATAAGTGCAGGTTATTCTACGAAGTGTTAAGAAAGAATAAACTCTTCCAATGGGTGACTAACCAAGGCGACTTTTAAACAACTTAAAGAATACTTGATGATGTCACCCACACTTGCTAAATCAGAACGTTGGTGAGCACCTTTATTATTTATATTTAGCCGTATCGAGAATGCGGTCATGAAGGTGCGGTGTTGAAAGAAAGAAATCCCGTGTGAACGGCATCATGGTTTATTATATAAGTAAGTCATTACTAGATCTTTGAAATGAGGTACTCTTCATCTTGAAAAGTTAATTTTAGCCTTAACTACGCCAAGTTACTAAACTACGTCATTATTTTGAAACACATTCTATAACATTAGAACTAACTATCTGTGAGAAATATGTTGAGAACTCCCGAGATATGTCGGGCAAGTGGTCGGTCGAGTTGAGATATATGATATTTCATATGAGAACAATTACTATCAAATCTCAAGCTCTAGCTGATTTTGTAGCAGACTTTAGTCCAAGTTTGCAACCCGAGGTGGAACTGGAAGTACAACAGCTTGAAGGTAAAACAATTCCTAGATTTTGGACATTGTATACAGATGGAGCTTCAAATTTCAAAGGAATTGGCTTGGGAATAGTTCTGAAATCACCTCAAGACAGGACCACTACAAAAGGGGCCACAGGTAGGACTCCGTATTCCTTGGTATTTGGAGCAGAAGCTGTAATTCCAGTCGAGGTGACAATCCCAACAGCAAGGTATGGTTTATTAACTCAAGATGAAAATAATCTCTTGTTAACCCAAGATCTAGATACAATTGATGAGATCAGGGATTTAGCCAAGATAAGGATGGCAGCCTATCAACAACGGATTGCTAGATCTTACAACAAGAATGTCAGAATAAGAAGATTCCAGGTTGGTGATTTAGTTTTGAGAAAAGTATTTCAAAATACAAGAGAACTGAATGCAGGTAAATTAGCTCCCAAGTGGGAAGGACCATATCTTATTGATGCTGAAGCTGGCAAAGGGGCATATTGGCTGTCAACCCCAAATGGAGATAGGGTCCCTAGGAGTTGGAATGCCATTCATTTAAAGCTTTATTTTATGTAAGTCAAGTTATTAACAACTAGACTTCTCAGGTATGATTTAATTTATGCCAAGTTCATTCGCGTATTTCAATTCTCAATTTTATTAGAAATCCTTACTAACTTAAGCATCGGAGGGGTGTTAGTTACGCTAACACCCAATCCTAACATGAATTTGTTTTGCAAGGTATACAAGCGGAGTAGGCTCAACATGTTAACACGCCAGTACGGCTCCGACATGTTGAGACCTAAATTGGAGCAGGTCGAACATGTTAACACGCCAGTATGGCTCTGACATGTTTAGACCTGAGATAAAGAAGTTCAACATGTTAACACGCCAGTACAGCTCCAACATGTTGAAACTTTAGCTGGAGAGGAATGGAACATGTTGACACGCCAGGACGGCTGAGACTTGTTCTATTTCTTCAAACGACTTACCTCTGATCAAAGGTACATTTTACTTATGGTTAAAAGATTTACATCTTTTCTAAAGAATTAAGGTTTTGACACCTTCGCCCGTGCGCACGATTTCACACTTATTCAAGTTGTGACTATTGGTTGTAACATTGACATGTTACCTACTGTTTATATCATCAACATTTTATCTACTGAACAAGCAAGTATTTCTGAAGAGCCTAAAATACTTCTATAAAACTTCAAAATGTTCCCAAAAGATTTCGCAACTAAAGAATAAGTTGGATAAGCCAAACAAATCCCTTAAAACCTATCAAAAGCTTGGAGTACTAGACCAACCTAGTACCCCCCAAATAAATTGTTTGAGCTCTTATGAGCCATTACATAACCAAATAAGCAAAAAAGAAATTGTTTTTTGTTGCCCTTCCTTCCAAAACTACTTAAAACTTTTGAATTGTTCAAACATCTTGGCCTGCTGCCGCTGGTGGTATACTTGTCTCCTTCTCTTGATTATTCTCTTCAACTTGAGTCACCACTACGGTACTCAAAACTTTGTTGGCATCATCAACTAGTTTGTCAATAGCTTCAAGTGAATTCACCTCCTCTCCATCCGCAGGTTCGCCAATGAAGTCTTCTAGAGTTCTTTTCTCTTCCTCCAAATCCCAACTTGGAGCCAGCCCATTCTTGAACTCCTCCATGAGCTGAATCCTGGCCTCCAACACTGTCTTGGTGGCATTAAACTTGAAATCTTCCTTTGCTGCTTCAAGTTCCTTTACATGAGCCTCATTTTCCTTCACCTTCTCAGCACAAACATCTGCCAATTCCTTTCTCAAAATCCCAATGTCTTTCTTCAGTTTCTCCACCTCACCAGCATATATTTTTGCTTCTTTCTTCAGTCTTTCTACTTTCCCAGCACTTGTTTTGGCTTCCTTCTTTGATTCCTCAGCCTCATAATTGCATCTAGCCGCTTTGATTTTCAGAACATTGACTTGGTCCATAATAGGACTCATTATCTCCGAAACCTGTGTAAAATAAGTATTAATACTTTATAAATTCTTTGGTATAAGGTTCAAAGTCTCCTCGTTTTACCTTGTCGACAAAATCTGCCATCACAAAGACCAAACTTCTCTCTCGTTTTCTCCACATCCAAAACATTACTCACGTCCGTGGCTTCAGCCTCCACCAGTTTTCTTTTCTTTGTTTCATCCTTCTTCTTGGATGCATTCACTTCAGAACTGGATACCACAGATTGGGGAGTTGGGGGCTTGCTATCTTTCTTTACAGTCCTCTTTGCTTTAGCATCAGCAAGTAGGTCTGCAACACTCACATTGGTTTTAGAACGAGTAGCTGCAATAAAGGTCATAGAATTAGAACAACTTGAAGGATTAGAACAAATTGAAGATAGGCAAAAACTTTAAGATGTTAATCACACCTGTAGACATCTTGATAGAACCTGGCAGAGACTCTTCTGGTTTAGCTTCTTCTTCCAAACCCTCAACCCTCTCTGCAGAAAACAGGACAGGGAATGCTTTGAAAGACCTAACAAGTGGATCCAACTCATAAATTTTCTTCACGTTTTCTTTTGTCCCTTCTTGTTCTGGGAAAAGCACGCACAATTTGGCAACTTCTACAAAGGAAGATTCAAGCTGGTTAAGATTAGGTGTGCAAAGATTTTAAGAATGTATGAAACCAAAGGAAATTTCCCCTACCTTGAGACCTCCACTTTGAAATTACACTAGCCTCTTGACCTAGGCTATCTTTCCTAGCAAAGAAAAACTTGTTTCTCCATCCTCTATCGGCAGGGTCATTGTTGGAATTCAAAACAGGGTCACCACCACTCTTAACCCTAAAGCAAAACCTTCCAAGACCAAATCCCCTTATATCAGTAGTATAAGCCAACTCTTCCAGACCCACATTTAAACCAGTTTCCTCTTTCAACCTAACTAGGGTTTGTAAAAACCTCCAACCTTGAGGCATAATTTGGGCATAATTAAGTTTGGCAGAGGTGAAGAACCTAGTAATTAAGTCAGAAAAAGGGAATTTTAGGCCAATGATGAAGGGATATTTCGGGAAACACACCCATTCAGGGAAATAGCACTCAGAGGTTAAGTCGGGATGAATGAAGAAAACAGTTTCGGGTGGAAATGCGTGATTCTTCTTAATAATTTCTAAATCGGCCTCAGAAATCAAACATTTTTCCTTATCAGGTTCTTTCAACAGATTTTGGGTCACGAAACCCTCAGGAAGACCTTCATCGCTCTCGATTATGCTTACCTTCTTTCTCCCCATTTTTTACAAATTGAGAAAATTATCAAAGAGAAATTGAGAAGGGGACGAAGAACTCACCGAAAATTTTACTTGTTTTTCTTCTTCTTGCGTTCCTCCTTGATTACTCTCCAAAGAAAATCCTTTTTGTTAAAGATTATGTGAAAGGGAGAGTTGGGGAAGAAGGATTCTAATTTATTGAGAGGTTGTAAACGGTTGAAAGTCTAAAGAAGCATCATGACCTTTGCCTTGGAAAGACCCAAAACCGTCCCATCAAACCTTTTTCATTAATAACCGCCGTACACTTTATCCATTTTTGGCAAACTTTTTAAATTTTTGTCTCTTTATATTCTTTATTTTAAAATTCAAAAAGTTTGGGGGCAATTGTTAGGCCCTACATTTTCAGTCAACATGTTTTCAACTTGCGCATAACATCTTGGTACTAACAAACTTGCGTTCTCCTACTACATCTTGATCATCTTGCAGGTTGAATTATTGTTATATTAAACCCTACTTTTCAGGGAACGTGCTAATGGATTAGGAGACTGATTCAATGACGTTTCTCCCTTGAAGTATCCAGCAACGGACCATTATCTCCTTCATCAACAAAGTGGCGAGAATATCTCAACAGGATCAACTTAATTCCGAGATTCTAGGCCTGTTATTTTCTTTGTATTTTAGCCGTTATTTGAGGTATAAAAGGGGGATAAACACCTGTATTTTACACACACAATCTCACTAGCATAAGCTCCCCTACGTACGCTCTTAGTTTTGTACTCAAACTCAGCCATTAATACACCTTTTGGTCAAGGCAGGTTCCTAAACCTCCCGGGATTTTGTGCCGGCGAACAAGTTGTTCAAGGGCTTTCCCTAGTCAACAAATTCTTCGTGTTCATTTCTATTCTATCCAATAATCATTGTACCCTGATTCTTATCTCTTTTGTCATTTTTCTTGTCATTGGTGGTACTTGTTGAAATTTGATCAAAACAATGTCTATTGCAAAGCTATTAAAATCTTCCATTCTAAAGCAAGGAAATCAACGTGGCCAAATACTAACATTGTATATATTATTATTTGTCTCATCACTCATAAATAATCGCGCTAAAGAGTCCGAATGCTACTGATGCTCCCACATAAAAATCTTATGATGAATATGTTAGCCCTTCAAGGGCAAAAGAGTCATTGCAGGAGATATAGGGTTAAGACCTTATTCTCACACGAGAGGACTACGGTGCCTTATTTTGCATAGTGCCGGCACAAATTAACTTCAGCTCAGATTTTACTTTGACGATGTGTATAACACCTCATCACTAAGGTTTTTTTTTTTTTTTTTTTAATTTATAACCAGTTAATATCAATTATAGCCAGCAAGTGATATTTAACTCAATTTAAAACAGATTTGGCCACCTCATCACCCAGTTAATGACAGTGAAAATGTAAAAGTAATTTTGAAATTATGAAATGATTTTACTCTTCAATTCAAAATCTAGATTTGATAGTGCCAAAGCATCAACTGTCCATGTTTTTATTTGCGTTAAAGCATGGTAGGTGAGCAAACCCTTTTATTTCGCCACCTAACGAATGGCGAAAGTCACGACTTTGAAAGAACCTAATGACTGGAACAGAGTTTTCCAACATATATTTATTCTCCTTCCGTCTCCGTCTCAAATCGAATGATCAAATCCCTCCGTCACAAAATGAATTATCAAAACTTTTATAAATTTGCTCTTCATCAAAATCAAGAGTTAATTTTAAAAGTTTTTAATCAACTATTTTGGGAGACAAGAGGTAGTATTATGTTTAGAAACTTTAATAGACTTGGAAAACGAGGTTCATATACTAACCGACAATTTCGGTGATCCTATACCCGGAACAAGACCGGGGACTTATTGGCCAGTAGATTGGCTTGAGTCTTGGATTTGAAATTGAAGATTCATTTAACGAAATAAGTGAACTAACATACTAATTGAGAACCTATAAGTTTATATGATGAATAATAAGAATGTTTATGCTACTAAAATTGTCCAAGAATCTACTTTAAACTTTTTCAAGATGTTCAAAGACGGACATTCATTTGTGAAGTGATCCTCGACAGAAACAATTGCATTCCTATGCGCACATGCGTGCGTTTTGCACCTGTCCGATCTTCAAATCAAATTATTGACATACAAATTGTTAATGCATATGATAAACGGAACGAAAAATACAACATTTGTACAGTTTTATTCTTCCTTGTTATACAAAAAATTACACGTAATCGGACAGCATTATAAGCACTGGGAATTGTCATTATAGACCTAACTGTGTTAGTCAAGAAGGTTGTTATAAAGACCAATTTACCCCAATAGTATCAATCCAAGTACGTACCTCTTGTTCTCGTACCTATAGGAGGCCAAGTGTCTTAAGTTGCTGCACGTGCTCCTGTGGTAGCGGTGGGGGAGACCAATCTGATCCGCTCATCTCCCCATCAACATCTTCCACAACATATTCCTGATTGAACAATTTAATTATAACTTTCGGAATTGAGAATAAATAGCAGAAACTCATAATAACCCTGTGAAAATGGTAACCTCGCAATAATCCATGAAATGATGCCTAAAGTTGTCATTTAAACTACCGCCATACTTAGACTTGTTAGCTATTCCTTCTTCCTTTCAGCTCAAACAGTCCTATTTTCTATTTAAGACATTCAGTTTAAAGAAGGAACCTTAGAGCGGGAACAAAATGAGTATAAAACTAAAAGCTCTGAAACAACTCATTGATATTGAAGAGGGCAAAAAAGTACTGAATAATGAATATACTCCCTCCGTCCCGAAATGATCTTCCTACTTTTTTTGTCATTAACGAGATGGAACTTTGGGCAATAATTTTAGGTTGATATGATTATCCATATGAACATCTAAAAATTGTAATTGATAGTATTTTTAATGGCGTATCAATAACAAAATTTAATTAAGATAATTAAATCAATCTAAAATTATTACTCAAAATACTGTTAATGGACAAAAAAAAAGTGGGAAGGTCATTTCGCGACGGATAGAATATGAAAATTTTCAACATTACCTTTCAAGGGGTCATGTGTGTGTGTGTGTGTGTGTGTGTGTGTGTGTGTGTGTGTGTGTGAAAGAGAGCAATTTATGAAGTAACAAATTTGAAGTTAATAAACAAGCTAGTCAATTCTTCATCTATTAAAATCATGCTTTTATTCCTCATTAGTGCTCAGACAAGCTAACACTTAAATAGACGCAGTTATCTCTATTTTTTATTCCGCATTAGTGCTCAAGACATTCCATTTTCCAGCTGCAACAGTGTTTAAGAATGCCACTGCATCTTTTCGGCTTTTCGCATTCCATATTATTGAACAAACGAAAAGAAAGAAAGACTTTTTTCTGCGATAAAACATTCAAATCTAAGAGGCTTACTAGTTACTATACTACTTACTATGCTATAGGTTGATAAAATTTGATGAGCAGAAAATCACCACAGGATTATTATAATCTTTTTGGCCTTGGATTCTTGAAATATGGTTTAAAAAGCAGGGGAGGAGCCAGGAAATTTCGAGTCCTGGAAGCAGCCTCTTGCATTTATATTTGCATTCATGCAGGGCAAGGTTTGCCTACATTTTGTTGTGAAATTGTGGTTTATCAGTACAGTTCTAGCCCATACTCATTGATCAATGGTGAGACACAACAACACGCAATAAAATAATTATATGAAAGTAATCAACAACAACGACTATCTCGGGGGCACTAGCAAGCTAGGATATCAACTAATATCACAATATGTGGTGTTACAATAGCGCTCATGTTTACACCAATAAACATACCCTCCCTATGAACACACCCTCACATATACGCCTAGACATATCTTGGACCATCAATGAAATGCCCCTAAGGGCACCCCACAGGACCACATTGCACTGCTCATGGCTCTTTATAGGTCTCACAGATTCTCTCTGTCACACACTAGCAACAACTAGTCTAGCCTTTGTAGCTCACAATATCCATGGTCATCACTTGGCTTTTATAGGAACAACAAACCTAAACCCTAAATGATTCTAATTCCCCTGCAGGAAGTATATTACTTCCTGCCCAAGAAAGGAATTGCGTTGCCAAAACGAATCCCACGCACAAAAGAAAACATAACGCTTCTGCAATTTCAGCCTTTTCCTTCCTCCGCTAGGTTTGTATCCAATCCCAACACATTTCACCCTTGCGGTGAGGACCACCCGGACCCACGTTGCACGGGGATGCTTTGTACATCAGGATGCCCCTTTTTTTATGAATGGGGACGAAATTTCATTTATTGCACTAAAATTCCAAATTTTGAAGTTAATTGACGAAATTTACACTACTATTTTTCTTGTTTTACAAATTAAATGGGGGGCAGCTACCCCCATAAGGGTGGCTGTAGCTCCGCCTCTAATGATTAAACCTTTACCCGTTTTCTCTTGATGCTCAGCAAAATGTGACGACAATGGAAAACATTTTATAGTAGAAATTAAAACGTAAAGAAAGAATCTGACTCACCTTTGTCAGCATTCGTTTTGCTAATATGTGGTAGTGCCGCTGCCAAATCCTTTGTCCGACCATAGTAGCTACCAGTACACTGTAGAATATTCCAATAACGGTAAATAGTCCTAGCACAACAAGAGCCATAATGAATAATAACGGTAGCCCAGCTTCTCCAGCACCACCTAAGCAACCACATTCACCGGCTGTGCTAGCACAACTTTCAAAACAAGTAGTACAGTCGGTCCACATGCAAAGAGTTCCAGGCAAATGGCAGTCTGCACACACTCTGTAAATATGAAATTATAAGTATCTATCAACGAGGATTCCTAACTATTCTAAATAGTAAAGAAATGCAACATAGAAAAAAAAAAAAAAAGAGCTGCACAGCAGATAACCAAGAATAAAGAAATTCAGAAGCGTATGAAATGTACAGAAGACGTAAACAACCACATTATATTTACTCTCCGTCCCATTTATATTGAATCTCTCCGTCCCATTTATATTGAATCTCTCCGCTTAAGATATCATAATAAATGATTTGTTTAATATTTGTATTTATATTTATACCCTCGTTTAAATGTCAGATTTACCATATCAAAATCAAGAAAGAATACCAAGACTCACTTAAGGTAGGGATATAATGTTAAAATATGTCATTAACTTGCATTGATTTCCTAAATGACAAAAAAATGAGACGACCAAAAATAGAAATATGGCCAATAAAAGTGAGACCGAGGGAGTAATACCTAATTTCTCTGCAAATGGCTGATTAAAGATGCAAGTCAAAGCAAAATTGTGATTAAAATTATATACTCCCTCCGTCCCATGTGAATGGGCACCAACTTTTTGGGTGTGGGAATTAAGGAAAAGTAGGAGAGAGAAATAGGTGGAGGAGGTGTTTGTGAGTATGAAGAATTAAATAGGAGAGAGAATGAGTGGGAGGAATAGTTAGGAGAGAGAATGTTGTGAGTGTAAAAGTGAAGTAGGAGAGAGAATGAGTGGAGGGAATAGTGAATATTCTTTTCCATTTTGGGCAGTGTCCATTCACGTGGGACGTCCCAAAAAGGAAATAAGTGTCCATTCACGTGGGACGGAGGGAGTATTCAATAAGTAACACGATACGGAGTTCAAAATCAAAGGCTTGACATAAGCTACCGCCATGGAGTCGCATTTTATTCTCTTGGAGAGGAGGGACTACGACCATTTTGTAGTTTATCATTGTTGCAAATCAAAACAATGAAGGATTGTAATCCTAGAGGTTACTCTTCTTTTGTTATTTTCATAGTAGGAATAGGACTACTGAAATAAATATGAATATAAAGAAGTTACTTTTACTTGCAATTGGGGAGAGAAATAAAAGCTATTTTCGGTAAGTTTGTGCTGGCTATTCTTCTAATTATTAAATTTGGGATAGTCAGACCATTTCACTCCGTCATTTTGCCCTTTTGCTATGCTGGTAGATCTATGCAATGAGATCTACGCTTCGAGGATTGCCAAGGTCAAAAGCAAGGCTTTAGTGGAGAAATGTCACAACAAGCTAAACACCCTCAAACAAAAAGGTGATTAAGAAGAAGGGTTGAGGAAATGAGACACTGCATTTGTGAGGGTCAACCTAGAAGAGCAGCAATGATGATTCCATAACTTGCTGAGATCGAAAGCATCAATTTCAGCAAAAGAACACTTTTGACGTTAACTTTATATTTATGGAGGCGATGATTGAGAACACAGTTAACTCATTACACAGTGGGCCAACAGAGTCAAATTCATTATTCTTAGCAAGGACGAAATATTCTTAGACAGAAAATATGAAATATAAAGATGGGAAAGAAGTCCAACAAAAGAGGGAAAGGGAGTTAGTTATACCCGGGTTGACAGCAACAAAGACACAATTCTCGGCATGGCTGAGCTAGATCATTTCGCACTCTTCGGTCATAACAAGTTATGAAGCACCCAGATAAACCTAGCAAAGCGAAAAATAACAGCGCTCCTGCACATACCAAAAATGAATAATAAGCCCCTATATTTGACCAGACAGTCTTTCGGAACTGATGCAAAAAAAAAATGAACCGAAAATCTTGTATATGTCCTCAAATTACTACTGCCCACTGGCAAGCACATCACATTCAATATCTGTAACCTATGTACGTATATTGATGGGTAAAATAACACATGTATCAATTTTCTTGGCAAAAGAGTAACTAAAACCACAAATTGTAAGACGTATCAACCAGAAAAGAACAAATGAAACAAAGGACACGAACTCAGTAGAAGCAGAATTTTTCAGACTACCCCAAATAACGGAGAACGCTACCAAAGAATCAAAGACATATAACAACCAATTAAACCTTTCACAAGCAAGAAACTTCCACGAAAGCAAGAAATAGCTTATTCCAAAGAGACAAAACATTAAAGCTGAGAAGACAATACACTGATTAATTCAACCAGGGCCTACACATAATAAACAATTACTTATGCTATGAGCATATATCACTCATCTGCTCAAGAGACCAGGTAATACTTAAGCTTAGATTGCATCAAAGAAAGTCCATTCAAAAGAAAAGGATGGCGAAGGAAGGAGTGCGAAGACAAGAACGATCAAAACAAACTGAAGCGGAAAGCTGCAGCACAGAAAGTCCATCAAAATAGAGGAAGCAGAATGAAGGTGTGAGCCGTGTGGCAAGACAAGACTGATTGACAACTGAAGTAAAATCCTTCAGCTACCGAGACAAATGGTCTGAAATTTAAGAAATACGACAAATGGAAAGTAGCTATAGAAGACTTGTGTAGGGAGTGCAATAGAGGAAATGTAATGGTAAAGAATTACATCCAATTCAGTACTCCAAAACCTTAATACCAAACTCAACTCACTGAAAAACACAAGAGGGAGTGCAATGGATAAAAAGCCCCTTAATAGCATACCAACCGCTTGAACCTAAATTTGCCGAATTGCTTTTTTAAATTTTTTGGTCTGAACCATCTGGGTAAGGTCACTCTTTGAGCACCGAATAATCTGAACACGAGTCAGGTAGGACCACAAGGGACGTAAAATTCTCCCTAAAAAGTTTCAACACAACAGTGCTCCTAAGGCCGAACCCAATACCTCTAGTTAAGCTAGAACAACCGCCAAATAATTTCTTATAGTCCCTCCGTCCCAGAATGATCTTCCTACTTTTTGGTTGTTACTTCAAATGTACTTTGAGCAATAATTTTAGGTTAATTCAATTATCCTAATGAAAATCTAAAAATTGTCATTGATAGTATTTATAATGGTGTATCGATAACAAGTTTTAAATTTTCATTAGGATAATTAAATTAATTTATAATTATTGTTCAAATTCATTCAAAGTAACAACAAAAAAGTAGGAAGATCATTCGGGGACGGAGGGAGTATAAGAGAGAGACAAATATCATTGAGTTTCAAGCTAACATACGCCGCCGCCGCCACCGCCCCCCATTGTTATCAACTCACATGTGGAGCGTTAAACAAATACATTCACTAGAGCATCAAACCATGGTGTCATCAAGTGCACTCACAATATTGTGTGCCAAAAATGCAAGCGTGATGACTTGAACCCAATACATTGCCAAAGCTCACTATGTACTTAACCAACTCATCTGAAAGCTTGAGTTGTTAGTAGTCCTGCAAAGCATATCAAGCTAACACCCAAAACCTCCCTCATCTCTTCCCAACCCACCAAGTAAGTTGTAACCTCATCCTCGTACCCTCAAAAGAAACTAGCTTGTGAACTTTACAATTTTGTTGGCAAATTTCACGTAATCCTAAAAGTGAGGTAATCCATCAAAATTCTCCAGAAAATAAATAGATAAAAATAAGAAATACTCCCTCCGTCCCAGAGTAAGAGTCCTACTTTCCTTTTTGGTACGTCCAAGAGTAAGGGAGCGTTTGGTTCGTGGTAAAGTGGGGGAATGGAATGCCCAATTCCATTCCCCCAAATTCTTTGGCATGTTTGGTTGAAGGTTTTTTAAAATCTTCATTCCGTTGGAATGGCCAATTCCATCAATGGAAGGAATTTGCCATTCCCTCCATATATGGGAGGAATGGCCAATTCCTTTGGCAATGGAATTCAAAAAAAAAAAAAAATTTGACCAAAATACCCACAAACCCAAACCACCACTACCCCTGCCTACCCACCCCCACCCAGCCCCTGCCCTACCCCACCCCCACCCCCACCTACCCCCACGAATTTTTTTTTTTTAAAAGACCCCTACCCCCCATCCACCCCCCACAAATTTTTTTTAAAAAAGACATCGCCCTACCCCCACCCCCTACCCCCCACAAAAATAAAATATTTTTTTCTCATTTTGCATACCCCCTACCTACCCCACCCCCCACCCTGAAAAAAAAATATTTTTTACTCATTTTGCATACCCTACTACCCACCCAGCCCCTTTAAAAAATATTTTTTTTTTAAAAAAGGGTAAATTGGACATTTTATATGCTTTCATTCCATTCCTATAATTTGTATTTTCAAACCAAACATGATTTGCCAAGAAATTGAATGACAATTTCATTCCATTCTGTGCCAACCAAACGAAAGGGTTTGACCAGTTTTTTTCCATTCCAATTCCTTCGGGAATTCAATTCCATTGACCATTCCATTCCTTCACTTTTTTTCCACCGAACCAAACGGCCCCTAAGGGTCTCATTCCCAAAATGACAAATGATGAATAGTGTTTTGGACAACTTTGCCCTTATAATGCTTGTGTAATTATAAGAAAATCAACACTTCCTTACCTACTTTTTACTAACTTGCATTATGAATAGTATTTTGGACAATTATATCCTCAACCCACTTGAATTGATTACTCACTTTTTATTGTTTCCTTAATAAGTGTGCAAAACCCCAAGTAGGACTCTTACTCTAGGACAAAGGTAGCAAGTTACAAAACTGAGGTACCTCAAACAAGTGAAAAATTCCACTTCCAACCATGAGAATATTCACCCAAAATCCCCAACAGAACACTCCCTTAAGTTGGAAGGCAATAGAAAATACCACAGTGAAGTATATAAAGTGGGATAAACTAATTGAGTAGTGGCTCAAGCTTCCTTGTTATTAAGTTCTGACCTAAACAAGCTTGCTTTATTGGAATTTAAAGCTTGTCACTTACTTGAGTTTTGCATAAATCAGCTCGATAAGATAACAAAATCATAGAAGTTGTGTTAAGATATCAACTACTAGGATCAGCTTGCTGAATATCAAAGACGGTCAAACAAGTCAGCGTTGTAGTTGGATAGCAGAAATTCAAACTTCGCCTCATTTTGTGCTAAGACCTCAACTTGAGAAACCAAAACTTGAACCAACACAACTTGTTTTATTTAACAGGCAGACAAGAAGATATAAAAGAATCTTCTCAAGGAAAAGCTGGTATGCACAAAGAGACTTGTTCTAAATACAAATGCATTGGCCTTACTAGTGTAGAAAGGATCACTCCTTACTAGAGGCTTCTAAGCCTGCACCAATACTAAAGAGCAATCAGAGATCCATTCAAATATGTTGGCCTTACAAGTGGAGAAAGGGTCAATCATTTCTCAACCTCTAAACCTGCACTAATACTTAGGCGGCCCACTAAAAATTCCCAAGAATGATCTTAAAGCAATTAGAGACCATTCAATTCCTAAAGTAATCTATCTGAACATGAATAGGTTATTAGGCATGATTCCAGTTCAAGCTCAACCTTGGTTATAAATAGAAGAGCAGACTCAACAACCCATACGTCTGTCAGCTCCACGCTGCTCTGATTTTACATTTATTGTCAAGGTCCCACAACATCTATATAGGATTTTAATATCAACAATTAGCTATGTGATAACAAAAAAACAGCTCCCTGATATTCAAGAGCACGTTAATATAAGTCAATTTCTCTAGTACCATGAATAAATTTCAGGACCTTGGAGACACCAAATGGATATTATTTTAACGTTCCTAGGTATTATTTCCAACTTACGAAAAACCCACAATCTCATTGATAAAATCAGTATGAATAAACTACACAGATAATCGTTTTAACTTCAACATATTTACACACTTTAACAATTGATGGTGTGAAAGGCATTAGAAGCTGTACCACATATGTAATAAAAACTTAGTTCACTATCAAAACCCCAGGCGAGACGAAGCCAATATTTCTGGTAGCCATCAATTAGATACACCAAATATGCCAGTGAAGAAATCACCTATCACAAGGAACATGAAATGACAGAATCAGGATATAGTGCTAGATACCTAATAAGATATATTGAAAAAAAAGAGATAAAATTATAAGCAGAGAACCAACGACCTACAAGCTGCACAGAGAGAAAAATAAACAAAATGTCTCTGGTCACAAAGAACCGGAACTTCAAGGTTCGCCATTTCCTATCAGCAAGAGCATGCACTCTCAAATGATAAGGAGCCTTGCATGTTGTACAATGAGCGAATGCAAACCCTTCCTGCAGAAAACGAAATTATCAGATCCAACTCGTACCGGGACACAACTATGTGGTGCTAATACTTGGGTAATCAGATACTATACATGTGAATAGGAATCAGCCGGAAGTGGTGGCTTAAGATATTTGACCATCACTTTTCGAGTGACTTCATCTTAGCCATTCAGTAAACCGGAACTTTGATTCAAATATCGGTCAGAAAGAACAAAAAAGAAAGTTCAAACCTACAATAGAAATTCTTAGAATCTCAGACAGAAAACAAACAAACCCCTCCTCCAACAAAGTAAGAACATAAAAACAGGTCAATATATTGTCACGAAACTATCCCCCATTTAAATGATGAGAGTCTCCAACTCTTACAATGAAAGAACTTAATTTTCACTTAGCATATGATTGTTTCTCGGAAAAACTAAGAATAGAAACGTGTCAATGGCCAACATGAGAATGAAGTTCTTTATTTGGAAATTACCCAGACAAGCATATCAACAACCCAGAAAACAGCAAGTTAGTAGCGAAATTGCTCCGCACCTTCGTATTACTTTACCTATGCTAGACCACTTATGCCTTTGATGCAGAATTCATCTTAGAACAGAAAGCACATTCTTGCAGATACGTGTCAAAAGGTGAATACTGACCAATATGAGAGTAGCTGTACCAAGTTCACTTCTTGAAAGTATGACAGATATTTATACAAGACGATAGCAAAATAATTCTAAAATATCTCTTCGGTTACTCCTGCCAGAAGTAGCTATGAGTTCTCTCACCAACCCCTCCACACGCAACAACAACACCACCAAGCCTTAGTTCCAAAATGACACAAACAAATCTCATCGAGTACAGAGTATATTAACACTGATTGACGTACTCACATTTCCTAGCTTGAGAAAAATTAAAATTAATGATAGCAAGTGACCTTTCCATAAAACAAATTCCACAAAATCAGCGATTGTGGTTTATCTATGCACATGTATTGAAAAGGTTCTAACAACTGTTCCAATTGAAACAGTGGATTTAGCGTGAATACAATGCTCGATTTGTCTATTCCTGACCCCTGAACCAGAAACATACACAAAACTACAAAATATGAAACTCTCATTTAATGGCCAAACGACCTAAATATAAAACGTACTTTCCAATTTTCATCAATTAATGCAATATACATACTAGTTCTGGCATTATGGTGCGTAAACATACTATTTTTTTTCTTAACGGCATTTAAAATTCTAACAAACTGTGACGTGGCAATAGGATTGTTAATTGGTTCACAGAGTCAGATATTTTGGGGGTAAAAGTGTAAAATGATGTTAAAAAAACAACGAAGTTTCTTTAATTTTTCTACAAACCTAACAGATGTTTCCTTCATCATCAAAATCAATTAAACTTGACAACCACCCCACCATCCCTCTAAAATCCAACAACCATCACTCATCACCCCTCCGCCACCAACCACCGCACCCCTTCCGACCGGCAACACCACCACATTACTCCTACGTAATCAGCCATTGAATCACCTCCTCCCTTAAATTGCATCCCCATTTTTGAAACCCATTTAAATTTCATCAAAAATCAACCCCACTTCAATCGCTTCCCCATTTTTGAAACTCGTTTAAAAGTTTCATCCATCACAAAATCAAAAACCAAACTCACTTCAATTCTTTAAACAGAATAACAGGATAAAGGAAAAGCAAAGAATTACAAAATCTGGGTAAACAAAAAATTAAAACTGGGAATACTAGATCCAAATCAAAGAAAAATTCAACAAAAGGAAAATCGAAAAGCAAATGAAAAAAAAAAAAAGCTGGGTAAACTTAAACCCAAATCAAGTACTTGCTTCAACATCTGGATTAATCAAAATATTCAAAATAGAGGGAAAAAAATCGAAATCAAAACAAAAAACAATGAAAATCCAAAATATGGGCTTCGATCATTGGGCCTTCAATTATTTTGTGATTCACTTTGTACCTGATACAGAGAGACGAAGGAAAAGGAAGGACTTGGTGATTCTGATGACTGGAGTATGGTGCATAGTCGCTGGAAAATGAAGGTGGAGGCGCAGCCAATGCCGGAGAAAATGGTCAATGGAATGGAAAGGGGGAGGAGGGGAAAAGGTGGAAGTGGAAGGGATGGAGGGCAGAAAGGGGAAGTGGGCAGGAGGGTGGAGCGGGAGGAGTAAGGCAGATTGGGGAGAGGTAGACGGTGGAAGAGGAGAAGGGGTAGATGCTGTTAATGGAGGATGGTTGGGGGTGGGGAAGATGACAAAAGGAGGGTGTGGCCTGTGGGAGTGGGTTAGAGTTGGGGGAAGTGATGCGACAGATTTTGAGAAGATAACTAGATCCGTTAACTATCTAAGGGGTGTTAATCTTGTTTTTATGTGGCTTAGCCACAATTATTTTTGATCCACAACAAACTTTCGATAATTAAATTTAACGTCTTTTGTTAAATATTTTGTATATTGCATTAATTGAGATTCATTTTGGTGGGGTTTGTTTTGAGTTCAAGAAACTATTGGAAAGATCGGTTGATATCGTAGTCCAAAATAATAAACACCAGAATTTTGGGTCCACTTTGAAGGAAATCTGGTAATTATACACATATATGCAGAAACCAAATTATATATCATCGGAAAGATCTCCGAGTCTAGTTTCCAATGCACTTTTCGGTTCATCGTTTGGATTTTTCTAGAATTAGTTATGATTTTTTAACCAAGAGCTGCGCACAAGGATGGATACATCCGAATTTTGGTCAAGACTTTTGGCTTTTCATATTCTAGGTATTCTTATCTACTCATAATTAATACATAGTTTATCCTACCTTGGAGGGATGTTCCAAGTTGATTATAAATAGGCTAATCATGCAATTGTAAAAGGGAGAGTTGAGTTTATATAAAATATATTGAGTCTTTGACTTGTTTAAGAAGATGGATTTCTTCTTGTTATATCGTATCCCTTAGGTTGGGTGCCTTCGGGTGGCGATTTAGCTCATATTCTTATTCTTAGGTGGATTCCTTTGAATAACGAGTTTTTTACCCTATAGAGTGTCACTTGTGTTACCTCCGATTTCTTCTCCACTTTTCCGACATCAAATTGGTATCAGAGCTTTGGTTGATGTGCTTCCGCAACGTTACCTTGCTCGGGATGAGATGGTAGAAGATCTAAGGAGACAAGTGTTGCAACTCAAGCGTCGTCTTGCACGCTACGAGGCTTTGGAACATGATGAGTCGCGTCATGATTCAAAGCTGTTAATTTCAAAAGATCGTGAGAAGATTTTCCTTTCCAATCAAACTTTTGACAAGGTGTCGATTGAAGAGGCTTCTCATCGATTTAATTATCGGTTGAACCTTACCTTCCAAAAAGTTTATGATGAAGAAATTTCAGAAAATCTCTCTTGGCCTTTTACATATTTAACAAGTGAAAAAGATATTGTCGATTGGGATAAACCTCCAATCTACGATGAAGATCCAATCTATGACAAAGAACTTGAAGGGTCCCTCGTTGTTATCAGAAACAATAACATGAAGATAAATATTTTACAATTTTCAAATTTTCGATTTCATGAGGGATTAAGCTTAAAGCAAGATTCATTTTCTTCATTACAAGACAATGTCATAACACAATATAAATTATGTATTGGAAAATCCTTCGTCACTTCAAAATTCGAGGACGAATTTTCTCCAACCAAGGGAGAATGATGCGGGAAACAACCCTTCAATATATTATTGAGATTCATTTTGGTGGGGTTTGTTTTGAGTTCAAGAAACTATTGGAAAGATCGGTTGATATCGTAGTCCAAAATAATAAACACCAGAATTTTTGATCTATTTTGAGGGCAATCTGGTAATTATACACATATATGCAGCAACCAAATTATATATCATCGAAAAGATCTCCGAGTCTAGTTTCCAATGCACTTTTCGGTTCATCGTTTGGATTTTTCTAGAATTAGTTATGATTTTTTAACCAAGTGCTGCGCACAAGGATGGAGACATCCGATTTTTGGCTGTTCATATTCTAGGCATTCTTATCTACTCATAATTAATACATAGTTTATCCTACCTTGGAGGGATGTTCCAAGTTGATTATAAATAGGCTAATCATGCAATTGTAAAAGGGAGAGTTGAGTTTATATAAAATATATTGAGTCTTTGACTTGTTTAAGAAGATGGATTTCTTCTTGTTATATCTTATCCCTTAGGTTGGGTGCCTTCGGGTGGCGATTTAGCTCATATTCTTAGGTGGATTCCTTTGAATATCGAGTTGTTTACCCTATAGAGTGTCACTTGTGTTACCTCCGATTTCTTCTCCACTTTTCTGGCATCAGTTTTGCACCCTTGATCTCTAATAGTCTTCAGATCATGATCTCTCTTGATACTCATTTGCTTCCCCAAATGGATTTCCACAAAGGGATATCTAATCCCTTCAGTCCGGGCTGTCACCAGTTACCTGCACAGTGGTTTTCATGGCCCAAAGGGTCTTCACCGCAAGATCTCTCTGAAAGTAATTGCTTATTCATCTAGTCTTCACCTTAAGATCTTAACATGATGCCGAAGAATTTCCAACTTACCCACCAATCAGGGTAATGTTCTCATTCACCCTATATGTACAGAAAGCTCTCCTAGCCACCTGCCAATCTTGATCGAAAATAGCTCCATGTTACCCGCTCAATGAGGAATGTCACAAGGATAAAGCTCCAAACCATAGGAATTGGCAGAGACTATGATTAAGGAGATGCTGCAAACTGTGTAAATATTCAGGTCAGTTATGCGCGTCTCAAACACACATGTCAACAAGGGTGTAGGCACGAAATTAGGGTTCTGAAAGAGGAGTAGTAGGGCTTTGCGTCATTGAAGGTCAACCAATACAAGATTTTCTCAAAGGTATAGTAGTGTACGTGTGTGTGTGTGTGTGTCCACATGCATGCGTGTGTGTGTGTGTGTGTGTGTATAAATCAGATATGATTAAAATAGAGAAAATAATGTCATAACAAACGTTTTTCAGTAAAGGCTTTATAACACCATCGAAATCCTACAATAAGGTAGAAAAAAAATATCCAACTTTTTAAAGGGTTTTATTATACCATTTTCGTCCATATCCCGTCAGAAAAACATAATGAATATGCTGAGTAGGGGCTCAAAGGCCAATTTGGGAGATTTCAAGGTTAAAAATAAAACGCTCATCTCGTAAGCGATGGGAAGGTGACAACATTAATTGGTGAGGATGGTACACGGTGAGGAGACGTATGAGTCAACGGGATTCGTTGGTGGATCTGAAGATGAAGTAGGTGAAGAAAGAAGGAGGAGGGGGTCATGGTGTTCGAGTGGAGGAAGAGGAGGTGCTGGTGCTGGTGGTGATGATGGGTATCCGGGTCAGGCAAGGGTGGTGGTAGAAGTAGGGCGATGGGTTGGTGGGAGTGGGAGGTTATTTTTTACAAATTCATACTCAGTAACACAAACATACACATACAAAGACAAGCTATACAGATACAAGAAGGAAAAGAAACTCATAGAATATACTCCCTCCGTCCCGGCCGACTTAGGACTTCTTGCCATTTTGGGCGTCCCACCCGACTTAGGACGGCCCAAAATGGAAACCTTAAATCACTATTCTCTCCACTCATTCTCTCTCCTACATTATTTTAATACTCACAACACCATTATAATTTACTATTCCCTCCACTCATTCTCTCTCCTATTTTTAAATTACACTCACAACATTTACCTTTTCCTTAATCCCCGTGCCCTTTCAAAAAATCCTAAGTCGGCCGGGACGGAGGGAGTATGCATATTACACAACAAGCTTCTCATTGCAGAAAATTATATTTGAAAAGTATAATACGCCAACAGTAGACATAAGCATGTGCTATTTATCTGGATAACATTTACACAAATTACAAAAAAAAAAAAAAAAAAAAAAAAAGAGGTTTATCCAGTATATTAAAGCAACTATGGACAGATAAGTTATTCAATATTCTACTTCATGCTCATATATTTTCCCTGTATATTCTTTTCTTTAATCTATGGAGCAATATACTTCTTTTCTTATCAAAAAAACATGCTCATATATTTGCAAATAACAGTGAAGATGGAAAAGAAAATTATACCCTGATTGCTCGCCAATGATCTAAGCACTCCCTGTGCACATATTTTGAAGTCCCTTTGCACTTGCAAGGTGCGATGAAGTCCCTGCCTGGATAAGAAAAGTCAAAAATAAGAACTAAAAAAAAACCAACAAGCAAGATAATTTGCATAATTCAAGCAATGTAGCTTAAAACAACAACGCCAGGTGATACAACACAGAATAAACTCGTGATCAATGAAACACATACCCTTGCAAAATTAAAGATACCAAATTGACATTGAAATAGCAACTCTCACTTCTTTGACCAGTGTCTAGCCTACTGATACTTAATGAACTAACCAAGTACACTATTGGTGTTAGAAAATGACCAACATTATACTCCCCTTTTTCCACAAAATGGGTCAATCATTCTCTTTCGTTAGAAGTCCACAAAAAACCTTTCTTTCTTGGAGTAGTGTTTTTACTATTGTACCCTTTGATTGTAAAATTCAAAAACAATGTACAATATTCATAATAAAGCCAGTTAGCTTTGATTAACCAGTGCACCTCGTGAAAGCAGGGACTCTCTTTTAGGAATGAAGGGAGTAACATTCAACTCACCAGGGGAAGAAAACAACTCAAGCAGCTAAAACTTAATCCTTTGATTAATTAAAGAATATCCAAATTCCTCTAACTAGTTCAATTTTCCAACTTTTCTTTGCCAAGTATAACACTTAAATGGCATAACTCAGCAAACCATAAAATGATGCAACAAAACATCTACTCCCTTCGTCCCATCTTAATTTACGAAAATCTTCATTTTGGGTGTCCCTCCGAAAGTTACAAAATCTCAAAATGGAAATTGTTTAACACTTCTTAAATAATGGGACTCACTTATCATAATCACAACAACTACCCACTTATTATTTCTTACCCCACTTTCTCTCCAACCGCACTATCCACAATCACAAAACCTTAATATTAAACACTTTTCCCTAAATGACAATTTTTTTAACATAAGGTGGGACGGAGGGAGTATACACATTCGCATTTTCACAAATTCTGACAATTCAAGCAGAACCAATAATCTCCCAACTCATACATTTCACCACCAAAATTACTTTATTAAATGAATTCCAACGATAAAAACAAAGTGAACAAAATCCAGTACTGGGGGGGGGACAAGAATCACAGTACAATTGACTTGGGTTTTCCCTTTGTAATTTCTCTAACTAGTTCACAAAACCCAGAATCGCAAATTACACAAAACCTAAAAATAAGAAATGGGTATGAATTACCGTCAGTTTCGAGACAAATTCGGCACTGAATTTGTTCACCGGGACCAGCTTCCAAGTCGATCTCGCTGGGGTCGTTCATCGGTTTGGGGGCAATTAGAGCGGAAGTTTCAGCGTGATCAACCATCGTTGAGCTTTTATCTTCAAGAATGAATTAAAAAAAAAGGAACAAAATCAAACCCTGGCTTCACTATTTCATAATTTTCTACTACGAAATTCTCCCTCTTGCAATTCCCGAAAAGTGTTCTTGATTGCTCTTGAGTTTAAGAATGATTTGATATAATTTGACTTTGATAATAAGAAGAAGAAGAAGAAGAAGAGGAATGGCACAAAGTAGAAGTTTTTAACTTGTAAAGTCTTTTGCTAAAAAAAAATGCAAAATCTTTGCTTAAATAAAAAATGGCAAATTCTGACAACAGGAGTTTACCGAAAATAACCTTCAACACTTTTTGTTGGCTGACCCATGTCTCTCTGCCCAACACAAGATTTTGGGGGAAACTATAGAAAGTCATGTTTTATAAACTGTTTCTAAATATTTACTAACTACTTGCAAGTAGAAAAAAAGTGGACTTTTTATAATTTATGGAGAAACTAGTTTCTTCCAAAACTTGCTCGTCTCTCTAGGCTTATAAAAAATCCGTGAAATCGAATTGGATCAGTAGAATCGAATTAAATTTGTAAAAATCGGATCGAAAAAATAGTATTGGTCTGGTCTTGATTTCAAATTTTTATGGAATCGATTATTTAATTTGATCCTGATTTTGAAAAAAATATACGCGATCCTAGATCGGAACCGGACTGGACCGAATATATATACTCCCTCCGTCCCATAAAAGCTTCCCCATTTTGAATAGTAGCAAGTCAACCGACGCCGACTTTGATCAAACTTTAATATCAATCTATTCATTCTAATGAAATTTTAATAATTGCTATTGATAAATCATTTGGTTATTTTATGGATAACAATTTTTAGATTTTTATTATGATAAGTAAATTGATATTAAAGTTTGGTCAAAGTTGAACTTGGTTGAACTGAGTTCGTATTAACCGGGTAAGGTATTATGAGTATATATATAGGTTTGCTGACTTGTGTCCGGAAAAAACAGCCCTTATGTTTCTTTTAGCTAGTTAAGTTTTTTAGTTGGGTTCAAGTGGTTGAAGATGTAACTCTTCTTTCCTAACTGTTGATTTTGTTATTGTAATTTGATTGTTAAATATGCTTGCTTGTAAACAGTCATATACTTCCTCCATCCTGAAATATTATTCAACAATTTGGTTCTTAAATATGCTTGCTTGTAGATTTTGTTATTGTAAAAAATTATACTCCCTCCGTCCCACTTCAAAGAGGTCATGGTATTATTTCACGATTTTTAAGAAATTTTTTAAAAAATGAATAAAGAATTGAAAGTGGTTAGCAGATTAGAGGAGATAGAATGTAAAAGTTAAAAATATTTAATATGAGAGAGAATGAGTGGAAGGAATAGTAAGTTAATGAATGATTTTTTTTGTAAATATGTTAACATTATAAGGTATAATGAATGATTTTTTTTGTAAATATATAAACATTATGAGGGTATAAATGTCCGAAACACTGTTCACATATTTTAATTTATGGAATGGGCTCTTTGAAGTAGGACGTCCCAAAAAGGAAGGTGGGCTCTTTGAAGTGAAACGGAGGGAGTATTATATTGTAATTTGTAGAATCGGTGGTATCGGACCGGAACCGGACCAATAGAATCGGACCGATGAGACCGGTCCTATAATGTAATGGTCTGGTCCTGATCCTAAATTTTTACAGAACCGAAGAATTTGATCCGGTCCTGATTTTCTAAAATTTTGACAAAAATCGGACCAATTCGGACTATGAACACCCCTACATGTCCGCTGTGAATTTGATAGGGAATTTCTATTCCCACTATTATTTTTTCTTTTCACACTAATTTATCTATTTTTCTGTGTTGGTACATAGGGAATCGGTAGATTTATTAGTTACTCTACCCTATTACTATTTGAAAATTTAGTGTATCAAGAAAATCAGTTGAGCAGAACAAATTACGGATGTGAGTTACAGCTGTTTACACATCCACCAATAAGCAGCGGAATAAAATAAAGAACACAAATAATTAAACGTTTACTGGTTCTGTCCCATCAAACAAGGCTTTAAACCAAAAAAGTTTTCACTATTAAAGATCTGTTTTACAGAAGAAAACAAGAATAAGTGAAACAAAAAGATTAAAATATTAAAGCAAGTTCTAACCAACTTTTAAACCAATAACAATTTTCCTTTCCCAAGGAGAGCCTATTCTAATCAGAAGTATAACATAGAACTTGAATGAAATCTAGATGTAAGTCACAAATGCACTCACAACCTAAAAAGATGTCTTAAATCCGTGAATAACAAAAGGTTTTCTCTTACAAAGAATTCTCAATTTATATCTTCTCAATGTGATGATGGTCTTATATTTATACGCACATTTGAGAAGTATTTCAATCAATCAAACTCTTACTTATTTGATTCAATCCAACTTCTATAAGAAAACATAGATTGACACTCACAAGTAAAGAGATTTGTTAGTAATATTAGTCATATTCTAAATATAACACAATATATTTACATGACTAAAAGATATTTACATATTTAACAATGTCATTTTCCAAATAGAAATATAAATCTTTGATAAGAAAATCATAAAATCCTCTTACCAACTTTACCTATTGGATTCGAATTATGGAAATCAATATTCCCTAAAATCTTACTCTTTCAATCTCCCCCTATTTTGGATTTTCTGGTCAAAACAAAGATTTAGACATTTAAGGCATAGTAACCAGATCACCACATGAACTCCCCCTGATTCAGATGTGTGTCAAGATGTGTAAACACATCCACACATAGACTTGCATAGAAACATGTTATATAAAACTTGTAGTTCAACAAAATTAGTACCATCTGAATTTTCTAGCACAACAGATTCTTGCTTTGTTGCTAACCTTATTAGCTCCCCCTATGTTAGATTCATCTCCCCCTTTTGACCAGAAATTATAGTCATCAAGGTGAAAGGAGTATTCTCAATATAAATCTGAGATGCAACAACTTGAGCTTGAAAATGCTGTAATGTGGCCTTCACAAACCAAGATTTGGGCATCAAGTGCCTCTAGTTGAGCAGCAATTGAGATTGAAACCTCAGGTGTAGGTAGAGTCGTCAAGTTGGGACGGTCCCGTCGGGACGTCCCGTCCCGCAATAGATTTGGGACGGGATGGGACGGAGTTTTTTAGTCCCGTCTCGTTTTTGTCCCGTCCCGTCTCGTCCCGTTCCCGTCATGGGACAACATAATTTCGTCCCGTCCCGTCCCGTATTCCCGAATTGACAGCTCTAGCTGTAACCAAGGAAATTATCTATATTGCCTATTCATGTTTCTTGTTACCATATCTCTTATCTAGCAAACAAGACCATCATATACTTGGATATGAATTCTTCAACTAGTAAAAAGAACAAAGAATCAATTGCTAGCAGTGCTTTATAATGATATATCTACCCCTTCTCTGGTCATGTTTTGCACATACATTGCATTTCTGCAATGTATGTGTTATCACTAACTTTATTCAGCTTCCATAATGATATTATATTTATGGATATTGATTTTGGCGCCTAGTCAACGCTTATCCTTCCTAGTCAACGGGTCCCGCATGGGTCCCGCGGGATCCCGCGTCCCGCAAATGGGACGGGATGGGACGGAGTATTTTAGTCCCGTCCCGTCTCGTCCCGTTCCCGTCGTGGGACAACGTAATTTCGTCCCGTCCCGTCCCATCCCATATTCCCGTATTGATGGCTCTAGGTGTAGGTGCAGATGTGCGCACATCTGTACTCACATCTAGGGTCGCAACTGGAATTTCATGAAAATGAAAAGGAGCAAAAACTAAAGGGATTCTTTCTCTGCAATCAAGGATTAGAGAGAACAATATGGGGTGTGTCTGTGTGTGTGTCTGTGTTGCAGAACAAGGAGAGAGATAGAGAGTAATGAGGTAGATGAGATTTTTAATTAAACACATGACTCCCCCTTTCCTTTACAAGTAAGGAGATACAGACCTTGGGTGACACGTACCTCTTGGGCAGCCAAACAGTGATAGGAAGTAATTCAAATCCTTGGCCCTTGAAATTCGCACGGATAATCACCAAAAAATTAGGGATTAAATCACAATCAAAATTCTATCCACATCCCATAATAACAATAAGATATATGTGACATATCATTTCCTCATTTGAAGCAGTCCATAATAATCCTCATTTACAAGCTTGACCTAGAAAACACTTTATAAGGGATATTGTTAATCAAAAATTTATAAATAATGAAAATAAGTAAACAGATATATTTAACGGGCACCAAAGAATGACCTAAACATGCAGAATGACTAGAATGATGATGTACACTCAAGTGATGGTTCAAATCTCAGTACAGATGTGGCATAGGATGTAAGTCACATTTAGGGACACAACTAGTCACAAGAAGTCAATGAGCAATAATCCAATCTGCATAGCCTTTAGAATGCATCCACCCATTTTTTAATGTGGATAAAATATATAATTGGAGTAGCTTTCACTTTTCTACTACCCAAAGATAGCCCTTTGTCCAGTGTCTTTTCAAGTTTGATTTCAAACTATTATCTTGATGATCACTTGATCACACTGGATTGGCTTCATGCAGATGGGTGAACCAGCTGTTTCTCTTGCGAATAAGGCACCCACTGTGAGATATCTAGAAAGATTATATCAAGTTATCAAAAGACAACATGAACAGGAAGTGCTCACAATCAAGTAACAAGTCGTGTCAAATATGTAAACAAATAAGTGACCACACTGAGATTGATCGTGATAATGCATGATATTTTTTGAATTTTTTTTTAAAGTTAGTTAATATATAGCTATGTAAATGGATTGTGCACATCTATGCCCACATCCTCCAACAGCACACAAGCCAAGAGACTTCCTTAGAGAGGAAAGTCTCTCATGATCTATTGCCTTGGTAAATATATAAGTCAACTGATTTTCAGTATTAATAAATTCTAGACACACTGTTTTTTGCTCAACAATATCTCTAATGAAGTGATGTCTAATGTCTAGATGTTTGGTTATGGAGTATTGGACAGGATTCTTTGATATGTCTAGGAAACTCTTGTTATCAAAGAATATAATATGAATTTTGCTATTTAAACCATAATTCTTTAGCATCAGATTCATCCAAAGTAACAAAGTACAAAAACTTCTACGGGCAACATATTTAGCCTTAGCTGTGAACAAGGAGACATAACTCTTTCTCCTTTTAAACCAGAAATCAAGGATGTTACCAAGGTAGAAACATCGACCACAGATGTTTTTATCATAAAAAATGTCTGCCCAGTTTAAGTCATTGTATCCCACTATATACACAAAGCAGTAACAACATACCTTGAAGTATAAGGATGTATGACTCCATAAAACATCTAATTTACTGTGATTTACCTTCTCATTCCTTCTGATTTTCCTTTGATCATGCATTTCACCAACCACTTGAAAAGTGAGGTGATCTTTCTGAATTCTAGACAAAATGTCATCTGATCTATCAATAGACCCAACATGGTCTCTTTCAGAAATAGCTTCTCCCTCTGAATTCGAAGAACTATCTTCAGACTCAGTTCTTTGTGTGTATGTGTGTTCAGATGTGGGAATGGTTGTGCTCACATCTGCAGACACATTCTTCTGCACATCTGGACTCACATCTGTCTGTTTTCCCTTTGCAGTTCTTTCCGTATCCCCAGCTCCCGTATCAGCAGATTTCCACTCCAGTTGATAACCTGAAACTTCATCCTCGGTAGTTTTGAGGTTAAGATCAAGTGTATCATAAAATACAACATCAGAAAAACTTAAACAAGATAAATTGTCACAAAACTTGTAACAATTGTCAGATAATCTTAAACCAGTGAGGACACATGTGTTAGACTCATCAAACACCTCATATATCTTTTTATCAAACTTCACATATAATTCATCATCACATAACTGACTTATACTAATGAGATTAGTCCTAAGACCTTCCACTTGATACACATTGTAATGTTTTGGGATACCTTCAACAGCTAAGGTTCTCTTACCAATTATTTTTCCTTGTGCCCCACCACCAAAGTTTACTTTATCACTATTGGCAGATATGTATTCTATCAAAACATCTTGGTTACCTGTCATGTGCATTGAGCACCCACTATCAAAAAACCAAGATCCAGAGACACTACTCTTGAGGGAAGAGTAGACAACATTACAGATTACTTTGGGTTTTTCAACCCATTGGGTTTTAACAGTCTCATGGTGGTGAACCTATGGATGTGTTCTCGAATGTGTATACATCTGACTATACATCTTGTCGCACATCTGAGACTGAATCAAACATCCTGCTTTCTTATCAGCTTTCATCTTGAAACAGAAAGGGTGAATGTGCCCATAAGCAAGGCAAAAATGACAGATGTAATGCCTTCTCCTAGGTTTTTTGTAACTCAAAATTGGTTTTTCTTCAAATTTTGAAACATTACAACACTTTTTAACAAATTTGGAATTTTCAAAACCTAAACCTGATTTTCCAGTACTACCAAGAGACAAAGCTTCATCAAGTTTCATTTTTCTGGTGTTCAACTTGGTTAGAGTACTCTCAGCTTTCTCAAAATCAGTTTTAACCTTTTCAAGTTCAACTTCTTTCTTAGTTACTAGAACTTCAAGTTTAGCAATAGAATCCTTTTGATTGTCATTCTCTTTTGAAAGCTTAGCATTCTCATTTTCACACACAGAAATTTTTTCAGTGAGAACAATGTTTACCTTGGCCATTACCTCAATCTTTTCCATACGTTTCATCCAATCAGCATGTAGTTCCTGTAAGTACCCCAATCCGGATAGCTCTCCATCCGAGCATATGGAAAACACCGAAGGTACACTCTCCCGCGATCACGAAGTCCCGTAAACTTCCAAAGGGACCAAACTGATCAAGCAAACCAAGAAAGGACTGCTTAGGCATAAGAGCACTACAGGAATGACACAAAAGTTAAAAACTTGTCAGATTACAGCTTAAACTGTGCGGACCTCTTTGTTGCATGGTTGGTCCATATGGACCCCATTGCAAACATGGCCAATCCGTGCGGACCTGTTCGTCCAGATTCTGAGCCTATAAATATTGGCCTCCAACAGCTCATTTATCATCAACAAACATCTCAACAATCCATCCCTTTCATCCCCCAGCCTCTCTAATCCATTCTGAGGCATCCCGAGCCATCCCAAGGCATCCTGATCCATCCCGATCGACCTCCCAATGTCACATAACCCTCATCCATCATCAATCAGCCCTTGTCAACCCACACCCACTCATAAAACTCCAAACACCCAACAACGACTCAAAAAGCGATCAAAATCCGTGAGTTTAGCGAGTGTAAACGAGAGTTAATTAGGAGAGGTTCTTCCTGAGTGAGAGCAGAATTTCTCTCCTCTTTAAACCACCACAAATCAACCACATTTCCTCGGGGAAGATAGAAAGAAACCAACATTTGTAAGTGAAATTACCCGGATCGCGCGCAGGAAACGCGGCGAGCGGCATTTTGCAAACTTGGGACCTCGCTTCCGGAGAAGGAGAGGAGTCGCCACGCGGTTTTGTATTATGAGCCCAAACGTTGAGAATGGCTGAGTTTGAAAAAGGGGGGTCGTTTTAATTGGTAGCCAAAACATGGAAAAGGCTTTGAAAAAGTGGAGTTTTGTATTATGAGCCCAAACTTTAAAAATGGCTTTGAAAATGTGACGTTTTGTATTATGAGCCCAAACTTTAAAAATGGCTTTGAAAATGTGACGTTTTGTATTATGAGCCCAAACTTGACAAATGGCTTTGAAAATGTGACGTTTTGTATTATGATCCCAAACTTGACAAATGGCTTTTTTGTACCAGAGATTGTTAGGTTCGGAGGTCACGTTACGTTTCGGGAAGAGTATGTTGAGATCACCCGAAACGCCTCGTATGACGAGTCTTTCTACCTTTCTCGAAATTGTGTGTGTGTTGCATTTTTGAAAAGGGGGCTTGAATGACAAGCTTTGATCTTGGTTTGAATGACAAACGTTGATTTTATGATAAAAAAACGAGCGTTTGAATGACAAATGTCGATTTTAAGTTGTTTTGAAAACGGAGTTCGAAGGTGAAATTACCCGGGATTTCGCGCGCGGACGCGAAACGCGGTTATCTTTCGCGGAGGGTTGGTGTCTGAGACCTCGCTTCATGGGAAGGAAAATGAGGAGTCGCCACGCGGTTTTTGTATTTTGAGCCAAACGTTGAGAAACGACTATTGAAAATGGTGTCGTTTTTATTGGTAGCAAAAACTTAGGAAAAAGCTTTGAAAATGGGGGATCATTTTTATTGGTAGCAAAAACGAGTAAAAAGCTTTTTTAGTACCAGAGATTGTTAGGTTCGGAGGTCACGTTACGTTTCGGGTAGAGTATTACGAGATCGCCCGAAACGCCTCGCATGACGAGTCTTTCTACCTTTCTCGAAAACGTGTGTGTGTGTGTTTTTTTTGAAATGGGGGCTTGAATGACAAGCTTAATCTTGGTTTGAATGTCAAACGTTGATTAGGTGACTTTGTTTGAAAAGACGAGCGTTTGAATGACAAACGTCGGTTTTGCGTTTGAATGACAAACGTCGGTTTTGAGTTGAAATGAGCGTTTGCGTGGCAAACGTCGATTTTGAGTTTGAAATGAGCGTTTGCGTGGCAAACGTCGGTTTTGAGTTTGAAATGAGCGTTTGCGTGGCAAACGTCGATTTTGAACCGGGCGAGTCATTGTTAACGATTTTTACGGGAAAAATGCGTATTAAATGATTTTGAGTGTCAAATGGCGGCTTTTAGTTTGAAGATGAGCGTTTGGAGGCCAAACGTCATGTCGCGCGTTTTGAAAGAGAGTTCGACGGACGAACTCCGGTTTTGAACCGGGCATTACATTGTTAACGATTTTTACGGGAAAAATGCGTATTAAATGATATGCGATCAACGAATCGGGTTGCGACTCGGACTTTGAAAAGTAAATACTATCACGATCCAAACGGGTCGGACTTGTAAATGACAGTATTTAAAGCAGTGTCAACGGAATCAAACGATTCGGAATCGTAAATGACGATCAACGAGGCCAATCGGCTCGGAATTGTAAATGACGATCAACGAGGCCAATCGGCTCGGATTTGTAAATGACAGAAATTAAATGACGATCAACGGATCGATCGATCCGGAATTGGTAAATGACAGAAAGTAAACGGAACGGGGTCGGAACGCCGTTTTAACCCGTGATTACTTCTCTTACGGAAAGAGAAGAGGATCGAGGGGCTAAAACGTATCGGACCCCGTTAGACGGAGGCGTCTACATTTTGATAACGTTGTTCCAAACGGTTGTAGCGTCTGGCGCGTAAACCGAGACGGAACGAGAGATTTAGAGAGAGGGAGTTATACCTATGGCTAGGGTCGACTCCTTTGGCTCGGAAGGTGTGTACGGGACACGAAAATTGGTTCAAAAGGTTGTTTCGAAGTGGTAAGGGGCGTATTTGATCGAAATACGAAGGTTTCACGCGAATCGAGACAGAACGGAAGCTCGAAAGGGGTGAAAACCAGTATGGGCCGTGGAGGAGGTGAATTTTTGGGTAAAAAAGTTTTTTCTTTGGCTTTGACAGCCATTTCTATTTATAGGTGAAAAATGCAGTAGGAGTCCGGACGGACTTTGCCTGAATCCAGAGGGTTTTGTGGTATTTTGAGAATTTGAAGGACTTGCTGGCAATTTCAGAAAATGTGCACAGGGAGTCCGTAGGACTTGGCTTGCAAATCAGGGGTATTTTGGTCTTTTGGCCTTGATTTGTGATTGAAGAGTGACTAGAGGGAGGTGGCATGGCTGCCACGTGCCCTATGAGTCACCAGCCATGTGGGAGTTCGTTTCCCGGTCCCGATTTTGTCTGTTTTTTTAAATAACAGTCCGGAAAATGTCCGAAATGCCCCCGAAAAGTGCCGAAAAGTGCGTTTTTTCGGAAAAGACGTACTTTTACGTGTGATGACACGTGTTAAGTACGGTTCGACGTCGGGATGCACGGGGCAGTCCCGGGACGTCTCGTTGGCACGGCAACGGGGAGTTTAACGCGTTTCGGTTAACCTGGAGCGGGCCAGTTAACGGATTTCGGTTAACTTTCTGACGGATTTGGACGATCCGGATTTGGATACTTACAGAAGGACGAGCTTAAATCTTTAGTTTGAATGTCAAAAGTTGATTTTAGTGAATGATCGTTTGAATGTCAAACGTCGGGTTTGGAGTCGAAAATGAGCGTTTGGATGCCAAAGGTCGATTTTACGTTGTTTCTAAAAAGGAGTTCGAATGACGAACTCCGGTTTTGAACTGGGCATTACATTGTGACCAATTTTATGAAAAGAGGTATTAAATGATGTGCGATCAACGAGTCGTTTTGTGACTCGGACTTTTATAAGTAAATACTATCACAAGCCAAACGACTCGGACTTGTAAATGACAGTATTTAAAGTGCGGTATCAACGGAATCAAATGATCAGGACAGTAAAGATGCGATCGACGAGCCAAACAGCTCGGAGTTGTAAAGGTACATAAATTAAATGACAATGTTGACGGATCAAACGATCCGAACTTTGTAAATGACGATCACGAACCAAACGGTTCGGACGGTAAAAAGCGAATCGACGGATCAAACCATCCGGACTGTAAATAACATAAACATACAAAACGGGACCGGAATGCCGTTTTAACCCGAAATTACTTCTCTTGCGGGAGAGAAGATGATTAAGGGGTAAAATGTATCGGGCCCCGTAGACGGCGTTACGTCTACATTTCGAAAGTTTCGATCGAAACGGTAATAGCGATTGACGCGTAAATCGAGGCGAAACGAGTTTTTAGAGAGAGAGAGAGTGTTACCAATAGCTAGGGGTTGACTCTTTGACTCGGTTTAAGTATACGGGATACGGTTTTGGTGTTTGAAAGGTATTTCGAGGTTTTTTTGTTCGTGTTTGGTAGGAAAACGGGATTTTCATGCAAATCGAGACAAAACGGGGCTCGCGAGGGGGTAGGACTGCCTTGGGTCGTGAGCTTTTGAGGGAGAGGTTAATATTTTTCTTTTTCTTTTTACAAATGACAGCCCTTGTATTTATAGAGGTGAAAATGCAAAAACAGGTCGAACGGCCTAAGGTTCAATTTGGGGGGTTTTTGGGTATTTTGAAAATTTGGAGGACTTGGTGAGAATTCTGGTTCTTCAAGTAAAACAGGCCGGACGGCTAGTTCCTCAATTTTAGGGGCATTTTGGTCTTTTCACCCTCGAATTTGATTGATGTTGATTTGGATAGTGGTGCATGCGTGCCACGTGCCCCTGTGACTCACCTAGGCTAGTGATTTTGTTCTGTTATTCCCGGTTTAGTCCGTTTTTTAAATAACTGTCCGAAAAATATCCGAAATGCCCCCGAAAGTGTCGAAAAGTGCGTTTTTCGAGGAAAGTTGTATTTTTACGTGTGATAACGTGTGTTGAGTACACTTTGATGTCGGGATGCACGGGGCAGTCCCGAGATGTCTCGTTGACTCGAGAGCGGGGAGCTTAACGGGTTTCGATTAACCTGGGAAGGGCCAGTTAACGGATTCCGGTTAACTTTTAACGGATTTTGACAATCCGAATTTGGGTACTTATAGTAAGGTCTCCTTCCGAACCCTAAATAACTGCTTTAATTTCCGAGTCTCTAAATATTTTCGTTTAAATACGTCGTTCATAATGTAGTCTTTACTTACATATGTCATAGACCCAAACCATCTAAATGATCCTAAAAGATCTTTCATGTACAATGTGCACAAGAATGGATGTCTGACAGAGATAGTGGTTTGTTGTGGTTCCATATATTCAAATGCATTTTATTTCTTAAAAACACACAAACACACACACACACAATTTTCAATGAAAGGTTTAGAAAGACTCATGTATATGAGGCGTCTCGGGTGAGCACAAAAATCTCTTCCCGAGGCGTAACCTGACCTCCGAACTCAAAAATCTCATCACACAACAAGAAGCTTTTTTTTCAATGTTTTGGGCATAATCAAAACGGCGTGGCGACTCTCTTTCCAAAGAAAAAACCATCCGTGCCAAATCGGGTAATTTCATTTCCTTATAGGTCTCGAATAGTTTTTCATAGGGGATGTTACGACCTTCTTCATTAGATTCTCATTTTATAAAGAAACAATTGAAGGTCTACTCGGATGTGAGTTTGAATGTGTACACATTTGTATCCACATCCATCTACAGATCTGAACCAGCTTCAGAAATTCTTCATTTGTATCTACAGTGTAGGCATTAAAACAGACAGATGAAGATTCAAACGCAGAGATGTTAGCAAATACTTCATCATCCTCACTATCACTCGGAGCAGTAGTGTAACTCATTCCCCTTTTCTTAAGTGTGTTAGCACACTCATTAGCAAAGTGACCATACCCACGACATGCCCTACATTTCACAAATTTGAGAGCTTTTTTGTTATCAAAACTTTTCTTTTTGAACCCCTCATCAGGATTATTTTCTTGTTTCTCTAAATCATGAGAGGCTTTTCTAGGAACCTTGTTTCTTCTTTTGTTATTCAGAATATAATTGAATTTCTTGGTGATTACAGCCACATCATCTTCCTCGAGATTAGACTCATCAATTTTATAGGAAAGGTCAGCTATTTCCTTAGTAAAAGTTGCAGAACTTTTAAGGGCAATACTTATTGTCTTGTTCTTTTGTTGAGATTCAAGATTGAGCTAAAAAATAGTTAGGACTCCAACAATTTTGTCCAAACTGATAGTGTTGGTGTCATGAGTTTCTTCAATGACAGCAGCCTTGATATTAAACCTTTCAGGTAAAGTCTTTAAGATTTTGCTGACTAATCTAGCATTTGAAATTGACTCTCATAGGCTAGTGCATTCACATGGCAGAAGCATTGAAACTTACATGACAGGCTCGATCCTTAGGTTCGTTTCTCTTTTTGGTCGGTGGAAACCGCTTGCCCTATAGGACCCTCGCTCGGGGTTGTCCGCCCTGAGAGGTCGAAATACGGGTGAAAAATTAGGGGCTTATAGACGTAGTGATGGTTTCCACTGACCCAGGATCTAGAATAGTTGCGAAAAATAAGATCAATCTTTTCCAACCATTTAGGATTTTGAGAAAACATGTTTTAAGTAAATTGAAACAACAAAAAAAATAACAAAGAATAAAGAAAAAGGAAATTGCATGTCACATGAGCTTTCCCCCTTCATCCAAAAACCATCCCTAGTCTAAACCCTGCCTTTCACCCCCTCCAGCAAACCGAGAATGGTTGAGAGTCCCCGGGTGCCGTCTTATCAGCGTTGAGGTCACAAGATCCGATAGCCCTTCTGGTTCAGTGGTTCTAACAACCTGCTACTCTCCAACAACCTTGGGTAAATATGGTGGCACTTAACGAGTCATATGCAATGGCCGAGTCCATAAAAATGCTGTCCCTCGACGACTGGAGGCGTGAAAACAGAATTTAGGGCCCCCACGATGAAGAATTCAGAAGAGAAAACATGAGAATGGTTGTTCCCCAACAATTCTTTTCAGGGCACACCAACGGGTGGATTGAGCCCTCCCCAGAGAAAAGGCCGTTCGAGATAAGCCAAGCAAGTGGTAGTGCCAGAAAAGACATAACCTTTACAGAAACAGACTTGCCGAAATGCAAAAACAGACACAACGAGACCCTCCACATCCTCATCAACCTGGACAAATTAGACCTCTCAGAGGTGTTGGTTGACAACGGTTCGTCGGTCAACATTCTCATTGCACGCGCAATGAGATAGTTAAGAATCGATTATACCCACATGACACCTTCCTTCCGGGTTCTACGAGCCTATGACTCCTCGGCCCGCATCGTTTTGGGGGCGTTAACTTTGGACATCCAATTCGATGAGCAAAAAGAGTCGGTGGAATTCCAAAAGGTGGAAATCGAGTCTAACTTCTCTGCCTTACTAGGATGGCTTTGGCTACACCAGATGAAAGTAGTGCCATCAACCCTACACCAATGCGTAAAGTTTATCAATGCCAAGGGGAACCTGGAGACAATCCATGGAACCAGCATGATGGAAAGCGCTTAGGCAGCGGACTATAACTCGGAAGAGAGTCCCGACATGACTGAGTACTACCTAGCAGACGGAGCTCCAGGCATTGTCCAATTCGAAAGGGATCCTTACACCAACATGGTAGGGTTTGATGAGTTAGTGCCCGAAGAGTCCATCAGCCAAGACGAAGAGTCAGAACAATGCGAATCTGAAGAATGCAAAAAGGAGGACCTACAAATGGACGCCCAAATGGATATTGATCAGGGGATGGACAAGCACTTCGTCAAAAATCCCCTCCAAGAAAGCACATCTGGCCCCAAAGCTTTAGGGTTTATCAATTCCTATATGGACACCTCCGGATCCCAGGATGACGGCTATGACAGCATAATTGAATTCAACGTCCCGATGCTCAATTTGGAGCAAAAATGGAGCAATATTCTTTTGGAACATGGTCAAGGAGGGAAGGATAGCGTGTCCTAAAGATGCGGATTTTGTAAATGTGATCCAAGCAAGGACCTTCGCTGTGGGAATGGATTTTCTAAAAATAGTCAACGTCAGCAAGAACAAACTCGAAATAGATGAATGCCTTGCTATCCTAGAAGAAGCCCTCCATGAGCTGTATCACCACGGATCCTCGAAATCTGGAAATAGCGTCAACAAAGGGGTTCTTCCAAATGAACAACCATACATCTCTTCAGTTTGGTTGGAGGTCAAAATGAAAACAAACCTACCTCCTGGAAAAGTGCTAATCAAAGAATGGCTACCAGAATTGGCACCACGTGCAAGGGATGAGCGCTTCGAAGCCGCAAAGAATGTTGAGGAAGCGTATGGTGAATACATGGGGATACACATGACCCAGCTCAAGGATGATATGAAGGGGTTCAAAATCAGCTCACCCTCTGAATGCCTGGAAGCCACTTTAAACTAGGCTAAATGGAGGAACTTCATGAAGCACGACTCTGTAGGAAGTAACTAAGACAAAGTAAATGAAGAAGACGATGTCATCCTTTGGAAAGGATTATCCTCAAGACCGTGAACCTATCAAAAATGTCGCTGAAGATCTAGGTTACTTTTTCTGGACCCGCAGCCAGCAAAGAAGAGATGATTGAGAAGCTTGGTCTAACCCCTCGTTCCCTAGAGTCTAGCTTCAAAAAAAGTCCAGAGTCTGTTGTATTTGAATTTGAGTCTCTCGAGTCATCTGACGGCCTTACGCCTGAAGATTATGAAATCATAGCAGACACTGTGTTCCCCTTTGCATTAAATGAAAAGTTCGACCTTTCTGAGTATCCCCTCGTTGCCACTTTAACAAATGATAAATTAATTAACAAACTAAGAACAGTTAATAATGATTCACTTGATAAAGACGCAGACACAATAAATGAACAATACATTAAACAAATCTTTAAGCATGTTGTCAAACGAGAGGAAAACCGGGCCCAAGTTGTCGAGGAGGTTTTGACCAAAGTGAATTTGGGAACTGCTGAAGAGCCTAAAGAGACGCAAATCGGAGAATTCTTCGTCGATGCCGAGCAAGAAGCATTGATCGCCCTGCTCAGAGAATTTGTGGACGTGTTCGCCTGGTCCTACCAAGACATGCCTAGTTTGGATCCCACCATAGTAGAACACCAAATTCCTTTGAATCCTGAGGCCAAGCCTGTCAAGCAAAAGTTGCGAAGGATCAATCCCGAATGGTCCTTACAAGTCAAGGAAGAGATAGAAAAGATGCTCCGTGTCGGATTCATAAGGGTGATCGAGTACCCGACTTGGCTCTCCAACATAGTCACGGTCACCAAGGCCAATGGGAAGGTGCGTTGTTGCGTGGATTTTCGGGATCTCAACAAAGCAAGTCTAAAAGACGATTTTCCGCTGCCAAATATAGATATGTTGGTTGATACTACGGCCAATTTCGAATTTAAGTCCTTCGTGGATGGTTCACTGGCTACAATCAGATCAAGATGTCCGAAGAAGATCAAGAGAAAACCGCCTTCACCACCCCATGGGGAACTTACTGTTACACGATGATGCCTTTCGGACTAACAAACGTTGGAGCTACCTACTAACGGGCAGCGACAACACTTTTTCACGACATGATCCACAAGGAAATCGTGGTGTACATCGATGACATAATCATCCACTCAAAGGGATCAGACGGACAACATCTTACCGACTTCAGGAAGTTCTTCGATCGTCTTTGAAAGCATTCGATGAGGTTGAACCCTGCTAAATGCACGTTTGGAGTAACCAGGGGCAAAGTATTGGGATACATGGTCACAGAACGGGGCATCAAGGTCGATCCTCAAAAGATCAAGGCCATAATCGAGATGAGACCGCCACAAACCCAGACCGAGGTAAAAAGCTTCATGGGGTACTTGCAGTACATCAGCCGCTTCGTGAATCAGTTGACTTCCATGTGCGAGCTGGTCTTCTGGCTAATGAAAAAGAACGCAGACATCGAATGGAATCCAGCATGCCAAGACGCTTTCGAAAAAATAAAGGCGTACCTTGTGAATCCTCTAATCCTCTGTCCTCCCTATAAAGAGAAGCCACTCTTGCTGTACCTAACTGTAACCGACACTGCAGTGGGAGCCATGTTGGGCCAAGAAAAGAAAGAATCAGAAGTCGAGAATGCCATCTACTTCGTGAGTCAAAAACTCCAAGGCAGCGAGGTCAACTACTCAGCTTTAGAGAAGACCTGCGCAGCATTAGTATGGGTGGTCGAAAAATTACGACACTACATGCAATTGCACACAGTGCATCTGGTCTCCAAGATGGATCATGTTAAATATCTCTTCGATAAACCCTTCTCTCAATGAGACTAGCCAAATGGTCTTTCTTCCTGGCAGAGATCGACATCAAATACGTGACCCAGAAGTCAGTCAAAGGGCGTGTAATGGCTGAACAGTTGGCCGACTTCCCAAGTGATGAAGCCAGAGGTCCTGAACCATAATTCCCGGATGAATGAATTTTCACGCTTGAAGGCGAGAATCAATGGCAGCTCTTCTTCGACGAAGAGGCCAACAAGAGAGGCAATGGTATTGGAATGCTTTTGGTGGACCCAAAAGATGAGCATACCCCAATTGCCATAAAGCTGAATTTTGAAGTTACCAACAACGCAGCTGAATATGAAGCATGCGCTGCCGGTTTGGAGGCCACCCTCGAAAGAAACGTCCAAGAATTGGAAGTCTACGGGGACTCGGCCTTGATCATTAACCAGGTCTCCAACAAATGGAAAACAATAGACCCCGGTTTGCAAAGGTACCATGCATGTATGGAAGACCTCATTACGCAATTCAGAGAGGTCACTTTTCACTACTTGCCGAGAGACCGAAACCGGTTCGCAGACGCTCTAGACACTCGGCCTACTTCTACGAAATCAAGGCAGAGCCCGAGCCGATCAATGAGCCCTGGTACGACCAAATTTACCAGTACCTCAAAAGCGGAGAGACCCCTTTCATGATTGAGGAAGGAAAATACAAAGAAGGAGTCAAAACCAAAAGCATGGCAGCCCTAAAGCGCCTTGCCTCTCATTTCATCATTCTGGGAGATATGCTGTACAAAAAATGCCATGGAGGCAGACTGTATCCGTTTCGTTAGAAGCTGCGACAAATGCCAGTGATTCTCCAACCTTACCACCTTCCCCCTCATGATCTCTATTGCATGAACACTCCCTGGCCTTTCGCCACTTGGGGAACCAACGTCATTGGGAAAATCACTCCGCCCGGTAGCAACGGCCACGAGTTCGTTTTGGTAGCCGTCGACTAATTCACGAAATGGGTCGAAGCTAAGTTCTACAAAGTTTTGACTTCCAAGAAAGTCGCTCAGTTCGTCAAAGAAAACATCATATGCAGATATGGCATCCCGAATGAGGTCATATCAGATAATGGATCTCACTTTGAGGGAGACTGCGACAGGCTGTTAGCCGAATTCAAGATCACGCGCATAAGTCCTCCCCTTATAGGCCACAAACCAACGGCGCCGTGGAAGCAACAAACAAAATCCTCGAAAGGATCATCAGAAAGTTGACAGTACGGGGACGAGATTGGCCAGAAAAGCTACATTTGGCACATTGGGGCTTTCGAACGTCAGTTAGGACTGCCACAGGGGAAACCCCATTCGCTCTAACTCATGGGATGGAAGACGTATTGCCCATAGAATTGGAGATCCCGTCACTTTGAGTGCTACTGGAAAATGAAGTCAACGAAGTGGAATGGCACTAAAGTCATCATGGCGAATTGGCCCTACTGGATGAATGCTGACTAAAGGCCATAGAGCACATTCGAGCCATTCAGGGACGGATGGCCAGAGCCTTCGACAAGAAGGTCAAATCTCGAAACATCAGAGAAGGCGACTTGGTGCTCAAGGAAAAGCCGCCTACCCAAACCAACCCGCTTGGGAAATGGGAACCAACATGGCTCGACCCATTTGTGATTCAGAAAATATTCTAAGGAGGTACAATGAAGCTAACAGATATGGATGGGAACCCTTTCAGGGACTTAGTCAATGGAAGCAAGCTCCGCCGATATTTCGCCTAAAGAATATCGAGTCTTCTTCTCCCCCCTCTACATTCTTACAATAAAAATTAAAAAAAAATACAAAGGTGTTGAAGAACATACCTAGCTAGACTGAAAATCCTAAAAGGGCAGTCTAGGCAAAATCAGGATTGCATCATTCTCCCCCTTTTCTGTCTCCCCTTCTCTCAAAAAGAGGTCGAACTACGGAGACCTGAGCCCCTCAGTCCGGGGGGAACGTAGGCAACCATCACTGGTCTGGTCTAAAGAATACACAAAATTCCAAAAGTTGACGCCATCAAAGGCTCAGACAAGAAGCAAGCAAGAGATTTTGCGTCTCGAATAAAACTCAAAAGTAAATCACAAATCATTACTGTTAAAACACTTTTTGATGAGTTCAAGCACAGTCTACTCTCAACTCACAACATGCTAAGATAACATAAAACATCTAGTAATTAATGTGTCTGCAATGACAATGAATGGATACTCAAAGCTCAAAAGGTCATTCCATGCCGCTCGCGCTGGTCCCTTCATCAATCTTTCCTTTCTTTCATCGCCCCCGGCGAGTCTTCTTTCGTTCCATAGGAACTATCTATGTCTCCCTCCTTCCTATATCAGGAGTCCTCCCAGTCATGTCAAGCAATCCAGTCACTCTTAGAGCATCGTTCGCCCGTGCCTCAGCTCAGATCTCCTCCCTACGAGTCTGTAAAAGGGGACCTCTCTCTGCCAGTCTGTCAGCTCTAGTCTCGTAGTCAAACAGAACATCCCATGTGATATCTTGTGGGTTAGCCCATGCTTCTGCACTTCGAAGGTTGTAACTGGAATGGCATCCCTGCCCCAAAATGGCCTCGCGCCAGCTCCCCAAAATCATTTGAGACTACCCCAGATGCTGCTTGTACCAATCCAAGTACTCGGTAGTCAGAACAATACTCTCCCGGCGTATAAGGAGTACCCCAGGAGGAAGAGCAAAATACTTACATATCCTCCGAAAGAAAAGGAAAGCATTTGGGTTTGTCATAGAGAAAGAAGCTACTTCCATGGTAGCGATGTCACTCCAGCTCAGCAAAGGCTCCTGCCTCATCTCAAACTGTCAAGAAACGAGCAACGGAATGTAAAAAGAGGACTGAGATAGCCTCGGAACCCTCACAACATAGGAACCTTCCTGAAAGGCCCTCATGGTCTCAATCTTTCAATGAGGAACCCACCAATGGATATAGTGCATGCCAAGCCTATCCATCCACCTCTCCCACTCAGATTGATCAGTCTCCAAAACCAGAGGTCGCTGAGCAAAGGTCCATGGACTGAAAGATATCAGAGGCACCGTCATAGCTTGAAGCCTCTCTCGCAACCACAAGGTGAGCAAAGCGGGACTTCCCCCACGCATGAACCGGTCCCCCATCGCCAAGCGATCTATACCATGGAAAGTTTCCCCATAACTAAGGGAACGATGTCCTCACCCGCTCGGCAATGGCCTACCACATCTAGCAAAGCACTGTCACATATCCCGAGGGAGCTGACCATGAAAAGAGTGGCTATCATGCACAAATTAAACACGTTCAACGAGATGTCACTCCCGTCATTACCCATAAATCTTTCGATCAGTTCAGAAATATCAATATGCCTAGAATCAAGTATCATACCTTGTTCTTCCTCCAACGAAACTCAAAGAAATAACGCAAGCTTCATGCTCATGGTCACACCCCCGACCAAAGGAAGAGAGATGGCTTCCATTTCCGGCCCCCCGAGCAAGGCCCTGAAATCTTCAAAAGTGGGCATAACCTTGTTGTAAGAGAAGCTATACACGTGCCTCCTCGTGTCCCAGAATCTCGCGGCCGCTCGCAACAACTCCCAATCGGGAGCTAACTCTTTAAGAGACCACACATACTTGATTTGAAATTGTACTTCAAAGGCCCATTTGTTGTGCTTCAAATAGTGTCTCATCCACACCTTGAGCCTCTCGAGGAAATGCGTTTGCTTCTCCTTTGGAAGCTTTGGAAAATTTCTCGAGACAAACGTCGAATTCATGCCGCCAATGGAGTCTTTTTCTCTTCAAAATGCAGAAGAAATGAGTTGCTGTTTTTTTGAAATGGAGAAGATGAATGAAAACCAGATCTACTGCAAGCTTTATTCCCCTTCTGCAAAGCATGTCAGATCCATACAGACCTCTTTGCATGCCTGAGGGATCCGTACGGATCACCTTGTTAAAAAAAATATGCAGCAACACAATAGTTGTTGCCCGCAGCGGGATTTTTCACCGAACTGCTCAGAAAACCTGCCAAAGTTGTTCCAGCCCCCATATACCATAAACAAGCTCATGTGACATGCACCAAACATAAAAAAATAGAAATAACTTCTAGGTCAATACCAATGAAGTACAAATAAAAGGTTCATTACAATACATTGTGCATAAATCAAATTGTTTTATTCTCTATTTTGGCATACAAAAAAAAAGAAAGGAAAAAAAAAGAGTCCTACTCTGAGTCGTCATCAGCACCACCTGGTGAAGACTCCCGCATCTCGGCACCCCCGCCAGCTGCCTCATCATCATGTGAGAACTCGGTGCCCTCCTCGACCGAATACTCCGCAAAATCTCCTGGGGCAAAATCGGCAAATGGATCGAAGAAAGGGAAAGAGGACGAACCCTCGCCAGACTGAGGAAAGAACTGCGTGAATAATCGCGCCCCTCGGCCCTCTGAAAAAGCTCCTGCATCATAGTTATACCTCCCCTGGCTCGGCATGTTAGGCTGAGGAGCGGGCTCTGGGTCTGTATCCGCACCAGGGAAGGGAGTATCCATAGATCTCCTCGAAGGCATCGGCTCGTGAACCGCTGCACTCCTTGACGACCCGCAGGACATCCCCTTCATGAGCTTCCTCGTGAAAGCCTTCAGTCCCAGGTATCGCTGGGGGAGAAAGTCTAAGGTCCGCCCCGAGACTTGCACGATAAAGAGACAACACTCAAGAAAGATAAAGCTGAAAAGCATGACTAAAATTCTAAAAGAAATGATAAACACTTACTGAGGCATCGAGATCCACTTGGTAAGAAGGAGGAGCCATCTCTGGGATGGACATAGATACCCGCCTCCGGGTAGAATCCCCGTGAACATAAGTGAAGTCTGCCCTGGGCACAGGAATATCCTGAGGGTTTGACGAACCTTCCCTCCTTTCCTTGGCCAGCACCTGCGGCGTCCTCAACTTCCTCCTCACAAAGGACCCGTACTCCTCACCCTCCAAGAGATAGTCATCGGCGTCCACCCCGGCCCGATACCTCTCAATCTCCAGATAGCCCATCTCGGAAGGGCTCAGCATGTGAAACGGGGGATCCCTCAGAGCACAAGGAGCGATGCCATCGCCATGCTGCCAAAAGACCCGCTCACCCAAGTACATGACATCGCAGGTGAGGCCTCGCAGGAGTTTCCTCTGCCTCATCACCCGGGGTGCACCCTCCAGATCCTCCACGTCATATCGTGACCAAGGGTACAACCGGAAACTCTCCGGGGCATCCTTCTCCAGATGCCTCTTCACATCGTCATAGCTGAGAGTGATCTTCCCCCGGCTACTCCTCCTCTTCCTCAAGGGTCGTGCCCAGCACAACATGGCAGGGTATCCCACCAAAATGTCCTCGTGATGGTCCCACTCCTGGCACTGGAAGACCTCACAGCACCAAACCTGCCACAGAAAGACAAATAGCAGTTCAGACAAAAGAAAAAGGAAAAGAAAAAGAGGAACAATGACAAATACAAAGCTACAAAGCAAACAAAATCGTACCTCCAGTGCAAAATCAAAGCACCCAGAGAACTGGTCGCACCCCTACTGAACTTGTCCATAGCAAAGTAGAGCTCAGCCAAGCCTGCCTCTCCCCAGGCGATGTTGCACACCCTCTCCAGATCCACCAAAGACTCAAGGAGAAGAAAAAGAGCCGTGGTAGCGTGGTTTAGAAACAGTGTCAAGGAGAGGGCAAACCATATAAAAGAGTGCACCAGCTGCTCCTCTGTTACTCCCCAGGGATTACTCTGGTACCTCCCGATGTTAATCCCAATCTTTGCCTCTACCTCGGAGTACAACATGCCTAAACCCTTACGAGGCGCAGGCTCAAACCCCAACAGCTCGATCAAACGCTCATCGGACATCCGATCTCTCCACTTCATCGACTCCCCCTTAAAGGAGAGGCCGGTAATAGCAGTAAAATCCATGGGAGTCACCGTCACCTCCCCCCAGCCAAAGTGGAACGAATGCATAATGTCCCATCAATACTCAGACAAGGCTATGAAGATGCCATTGTTCTTCTTGGTGGTCATTACCCCCACCAGGTTCTCCACTAAGACATTTAACTCGGAATCAATGACCAGCCTCCGAGGACTCGGTCTCCCCTCCCAGGAGTTATCTAACATGCTCTTCCGGACCTCTACAACGGACTCAAGAGACCCCCACGTCTTCATCCTTTTGGCCTTTCCCGACAAAGGTGCCTCCTCCTGCAGGTAAACACAGCAAAGGTATGCCAATATAAGACTTGACAGTAATAAACACTACATAAAAAATAATATCACATATTTCACAAAAAGACCGTTACGAAACACGACACACATTTCAAAAAGACCGTTCCGACACTGCACGTTTCATTTCAAAAGTCCGTCACAAAACACAGCACACATTTCAAAAGTCCATCATAAAACACGACATATTTCACAAAAGTCCGTCACAAAACGCGGCACACATCTCAAAAGTTCGTCACAAAACACGGTACATTTCAAAAGTCCGTTACAAAACACGACACGTTTCTCAAAAGTCCGGCGCAAAACACGGCACACATTTCAAAAGACTATTACAAAATACAGCACATTTCACAACAAAAGTCTGTTCCGGCACGGCAAGTTTCATTTCAAAAAGTCCATTCCGACATGGCACATTTTATTTCAAAAAGTCCGTCTCAACACGGTATGTTCTACTTTAAAAAACCCGTTTTCACACAAATCCGTTCCCACAAAAAGTTCAATGCTCGACAGTACATACAAAAACACCATCAAAGTACAAGTCACCCAAGCATGCAAAAAACCCATTTCAAAGGAGACATTTTATTTTCACAAATAAAAGTTAAACTCCATATTTTTCAACAAAAATTACATATCCGTGATCCATACACATTCAATTTCAACAATCAATCATCAATTTCACAAAATAAGCATGGCAACAACAAAAGCCCCAAAATGGCAAGAACAAAACCCTAGTTCTAACATGCATCAATCAAAGCAAAAATCAAAGACAAAATTTGATTCTTACCTCCATTCTCGCTTTCCCCTTCGAATTGTTCGTGTGCACATCTGGGTATAGCTCATCCGGATTGATCGTAGAAGATTCGAAGATGGAGGAGTTCCTTTACAAATCCATTCTCCTCTTCATGGCTTCTTGGCCCCTTTGGTGACGATATCGCCTATATCCCTCGGACATGGTGGAAGTCTAGCTAAATGGAAGGATCGCTTGGTTGAAATTTGGCAAAAAACAATGGCAGTGCAGACCTCTTTGCAGCCCCAACCCATTTGACTTTTTTGCCCCTACAATCTTTGCCCTTGGCTGTCCAAAAGCCATTTTCTGCAAATTCATGCACTTTGGTCCCCAAAGTACTTTCAACAGCCATCGTAAGCCCGAATCTCGCCCCAACTAAGTGGCAATATTTTCCCGACAGCCATCATAAGCCCGAATCTCGCCCCAACTAAGTGGCAAAATACTTTCGGCCGTCATACGTAAGCCCAAATACATATTCCCTGCAGCCATCGTAAGCCCAGATCTCGCCCCAACTAAGTGGCAAAATACTTTCGACCGTCATACGTAAGCCCGAATACCTTTTTTCCCAGCAGACAAAAGTCAAACGATAGTCATTGTAAGCCCGTACAATGAATCCTTTTCCCCGACAGCCATCGTAAGCCCGAATTTTTCCCCAGCTAAGCGACAAAACATTTCCAAACCAAGGAATCACGAACGCTCCCGAGACCATCAAGTCTCGACACTTAACAAATCAGGTCGAGATGCCTCAGAATAGTCTCAACTCGAGGTATAAACGACTCCATCTCAAATCAAGGTACAAATGCCTCCATCTCAACTCGAGCTATAAACGCCTCCATCTAAACTTAAGGTACAAACGCCTCCATCTTAGCTCGAGGTACAAACGCCTCCATCTAAACTCGAGGTATAAATGCCTCCATCTCAAATAGAGGTACAAACGCCTCCATCTCAACTTACGGTACAAATGCCTCCATCTCAGCTCGAGGTACAAACGCCTTCATCTCAACTCAGGACGAGACACCTCAAAATAGTCTCAACTCAGGATGAACGCCTAAAAATAGTTCCCCATAGGTAGAGGCCCCTAAAAATTTCCCTCACCCTCGAAATACGATCAGGCTTGATTCCCACTTGGGATACATAGGAATCCTATCAAAGGGTCCAACCATCCGACCGACACGGTCATTTCTCTCTCCCGAAAAGCGATCCAGATCGGGATTCTTATTTTTATCGATGACCCCACTTCCTTCAAAAGTGACATCACCGAGGGGCTTCTGTAAGTACCCCAATCCGGACCGCTCTTCATTCGAACATACGGAAAACATCGAAGGTACACTCCCCCGCGATCACGAAGTCTCGTAAACTTCCAAAGGGACCAAACTGATCAAGCAAACCATGAAAGGACTACTTAGGCATAAAAAACATCAAAAGGGCCTTGCAGGAATGACACAAAAGTCAAAAAGATGTCATATTACAGCTTAAACCATTGGACATCTTTGTTGCATGGTTGGTCCGCACAGATCACCTTGTTAACACGCCAAATCCCCTAAATTCTGGAACGCCAGGAAAGGACTGATTAATGTCGAGTCTGAATGGACCCCATTACAAACATGGCCAATCCGTGCGGACCTGTTCGTCCAGATTCTGTACCTATAAATACTGGCCTCCAGAAACTCATTTATCATCAACAAACATCTCAACAATCCATCCCTTTCATCCCTCAGCCTCTCCAAGCCATTCTGAGGCATCCCGATCGACCTCCTGACGTCACATAACCCTCATCCATCCTTAATAAACCCTCGTCAACCCATACCCACTCACAAAACTCCAAACACCCAACAACGACTCAAAAAGCGGTCAAAATTTGCGAGTTTAGCGAGTGTAAATGAGAGTTAATTAGGGGAGGTTCTGCTCGAGTGAGAGCAGAATTTCTCTCCTCTTTAAACCACCACAAATCAACCACATTCCCCCGAGGAAGATAGAAAGAAACCAACATTGGTAAGGTCTCCTTCCGAACCCTAAATAACTGCTTTAATTTCCGAGACTTTAAATATTTCCGTTTAAATACGTCGTTCATAATGTAGTCTATACTTACATATGTCATAGACCCAAACCATCTAAATGATCTTAAACTATCTTCCATGCACAATGTGAACAAGAATGGAGGTCTGCCGGAGATAGTAGTTTGTTGCGGTTCCATATATTCAAATGCATTTTATTTCTTAAAAACACACAAACACACACACACACACACACACAATTTTCAAAGAAATGTTTAGAAAGACTCATGCATATGAGGCATCTCGGGTGAGCACAAAAATCTCTCCCCGAGGCGTAACCTGACCTCCGAACTCAAAATCTCATCACACAACAAAAAAGCTTTTTTTCAATGTTTTGGGCATAATCAAAATGGCGTGGCGACTCTCTTTCCAAAGAAAAAACCATCTGTGTTGGATCGGGTAATTTAAGTTCCTTATAGGTCTCGAATAAATTTTCATAAGGGAATCTCATTTTATAAAGAAACAATTGAAGGTCTGCTTGGATGTGAATTCAGATGTGTACACATTTGTATCCACATCCATCTCCAGATCTGAATCAGCTTCAGAAAATACTTCTTCATTTGTATCTGCAGTGTAGGCATTAAAACAGACAGATGAAGATTCAAACGCAGAGATGTTAGCAAATATTTCATCATCCTCACTATCACTCGGAGCAGTAGTGTAACTCATTCCCCTTTTCTTAAGTGTGTTAGCACACTCATTAGCAAAGTGACCATACTAACGACATGCCCTACATTGCACAAATTCGAGAGCTTTTTTGTTATCAAAACTTTTCTTTTTGAACCCCTCATCAAGATTATTTTCTTGTTTCTCTAAATCATGAGAGGATTTTCTAGGAACCTTATTTCTTCTTTTGTTATTCAGAATATAATTGAATTTCTTGGTGATTACAGCCACGTCATCTTCCTCGAGATTAGACTCATCAATTTTATAGGAAAGGTCAGCTATTTCCTTAGTAAAAGCTGCAGAACTTTTAAGGGCAATACTTATTGCCTTGTTCGTTTGTTGAGCTTCAAGATTGAGCTCAAAAACAGTTAGGACTCCAACAATTTTGTCCAAATCGATAGTGTTGGTGTCATGAGTTTCTTCAATGACATCAACCTTGATATTAAACCTTTCAGGTAAAGTCCTTAAGATTTTGCTGACTAATCTAGCATTTGAAATTGACTCTCCTAGGCTAATATATTCATTTCATTGATCTTAACAGCATAGGAGACAATATCTTCTGTATCTTCCATTCTTAGTATTTCAACTCTATCCATTAAGATCCTAAGTCTAGTGGATTTAACACTTGGAATCCCGCACATTGCATCTGTAAGATATCTCAAGCATTCTTAGCAATACACTCATTGGGTATAAGCTTGAACACATTTCCAAAAATATGGCTAGAAATAGCACCCATGACTTTAAAGTTATAATTTGCAGAGGTGATTTCATCAAGGGTCTATCTTTCCTCAGGTTTTCTTTCAAAAATAGTTTTACAAATACCTGATGCTGTCTTTTTCTCCACAGTGGGAGGTTGCCAAGCAACAAGTATACACATACATGCTCTTTCATCAATTGATTTGATGTAGTTACGCATCTTAAACTTCCAAATATTGTAATTGGTACCATCCAAGACTGGAGGTTTATTTTGATGATTTTTGACATTTCATTATGACTATTCATTCTGAATGAACAGTCAGTAATATGTCGAGAGTTGACTCTGATACCAATTGAAAGTTTAGTGTAGCTAGAAAATCAGTTCAACAGAACAGATTATGGATGTTAGTACAGATGTGAGTTACAACACACATCCACCAAGAAGTAGCGTAATAAAATAAAAAGCATGAAGAATTAAACGTTTACTGGTTCTATACCAGCAAGCAAGACTTTATGCCCCAAAATGTTTTCACTATTAAAGATCTACTTTATAGAAAAAAATAAGAATAAGTGAAACAAAAAGATTAAAATACTAAAGTAAGAATTTGGTTAGAAATTGATTTAGTAATTTAATCTTTTTGTTTCACTTATTCTTGTTTTCTTCTTTAAAACAGATCTTTAATAGTGAAAACCTTTTTGGGATTAAAACCTTGTTTGCTGGGACAGAGCCAATAAACGTTTAATTATTTGTGTTCTTTATTTTATTTCGCTGCTTATTGGTGGATGTGTGAACAGTTGTAACTCACATCTTTACTCACATCTATAATATGTTCTGTTGAACTGATTTTTTAGATACACTAAACTTTCAATATTGATTTTAACAATTGACTTTTATCCTAATTAATTTTTTTTAGTTTCAAAATGTTTCTATTCTCAAAATGTAATTTTTTATGTGAAAAATACTCGATATAATATTTATCTCATATATATATATATATATATATAGTTTATAAAATGACTAAGACTATATTGTTGTTACTTTTTTGGTCCAAAAATGATTACTGTTTTTTAAGTAAAATTAAAAATCGTTTATTTTTTAACGGAACAACAAGTATTCTTATATATGTATACAAACAAACTTTCTATTAAAGATCTTTAAAATATAGTTGAACACTAACAATAGACCAAAGTAACTTTGACAGGAGGATCGACTCTCATGCCACAGTGAATTCATTTCATATATAATTGTACAGCTGAATGGGTTACACTGTATTTGGATCGAATTAACACTTATAAACAATATTTGCGTTTGCACTCTAATTGTACTAGTGAATTTGTTGTATTGGATTGACTGAAGTTATAAAATGAATTTTTTGTATTTTTAATATCATATCTTGTTAAATCTCTTTATTTCTTTATACTATTATAATAGTTTTATTTAGCTAAAAGACGTTTTTTCTTAAGTGAGCGTAAAATAGGTTTTTTCTGAAATTTTGTGTTTAATTAATTTTAAAAAAAATCAAATAAAAATTTAAGTTAAAATATACAATTATCTTAAACCAAATTTTGAATTAAAAATATTTATTGTTAACAAGTTTAGCAAATCCAAGTATGCCATTTTACGTATTTTATTACTACTCGTATGCATACATACTCATTTAATTTGAGAATCTAACGTCTTTCTAAATACTTTATCCACTAATATCATATTTAATTTGTCAACATTTTAAAATAAATGTTTTATTTATTTATATATGACTTGCACAATAGTAAAATTGTACTAGAATTATTTCATTTTTAAAAATGCAATATTTATTTTATAACAAATTTAAAAATAAAGTACAATATTTATTATAAAAAAATTGAGAATGAAACAAGATTACAATTTTATTAAAATTACAAATAAATATATTTTTTAACTTGTAAAATTATAAAAATAGCAAAATATAATAGAGGAATAAAAAAAGGTGGACATTGAAATTTAAGGCCTATTAATTAACATAGGTTAATTATCTGCTTCAAACTTCAAAAAACTAATCAATGACAACTTTTTAGAATAACAAGGTTGTTTACACTATTTTTTCAAATTTGATAGTGCAAATAGTAGCACCCAATGTGATAATGCTATTTTTGTGTTTCCCAAGGTATGGTTTGTACACCGGTTTAAATCACAAAACTTACCTAATTAGTTGTTCCATTAAAATTTATAAAATCTAAGGTATGGTATTACATCACAACATCTATCTATTTACTAATTTCTACCCTACTTTATCTGATTTTTTTTTCCAAAATATTACTTTTTAAAAATTTATTTACGAAAATAACATTATTAAAACTTTAAGTACCAAAGTAACACTTTTGAGCCAAATTCGGAATTGATAATTCCAGATTAATGCATTCCGAAATTACCAATTCCGGATTTGGTTTTTTTTTTTTTTTTCAAAACTGAATTTCACAAAATAATATTTCTGTTAATAGGGAGCGATCGCGCCTATAGTATGGAGCGATCGCTCCCAATGTATTCCGGCGTTACCAATTTCGGATTCCCTTTTATTTTTTTTTCAAAACTGATTAAATTAGCAAATTAATATTTTCTGGAAAAAATAGCGAGCGATCGCGCCATAGGATAGGGCGATCGCTCCAAAAGGCGTATATTCAAATCCGAAAATGCAAATTCCAGATTTATTTAAAGTGGAATTCGGAATTACCATTTTCGGATTCAAAATTTGAAAAATTTGTTTTCAGATTCAATAATTGAGAGGAAGAGAGAGTTACTCCTCTCCAGAGAGAAAGAAAGAAGACAGAAAGAGAAGAACTTTGGAGAAGAATAAGGAGAAGGAGAAAGAGTTTAAAGAGAAAAGTTTTTGACAGAAAGAGTTTGAAAGGTTAGTTTTATTTTTTCTTTTTATTTGTTTTGAGTTGTTAATTTTAGCTATATAAATTTTCCTAAGAGTTTATTTGTGTATTTTTATATAATTTGTTGTTAAAACTATTATGATTTATGTACTTAATTGTTGATTGTCTATGAATTAAACAATTATAATTCAATTTTTGCCTAGTTAGAATTTTCTTAAGTTAGGTTTAAAATAAAGTGCTTGTTAAAATTACTTTGACAAACTTGTTGCAATTTTTCTACTTAATTATTAATTTTTAAGTGTTAAATTTAAAATTTGAGCTTAAATGTAGCAAAATCGTAAGTCCCATTTAAATTTAATTACTATTAAATTTTTGTGTTTCAGATGAATCAACATGAACAACAACCATTTATTGATCCTGGGTCAATCGATCCACATGTATTGGCTTCTCAGGATACACATAGATCTAATTATATTTGGGGTGGACAACAGTTAACTAATTTAAGACCTAGGCGTGGTACAGAACTTCCAGCTAAAGCTGATTGGAGGATAGAAACTAAGCTTATAAATACTAGATTTTGTGGAGTGTATTTATTAGGTCATTTACAATATGATTGTCATTTGATTGAGGCTTTGATTAAGAGATGGCGTCCAGAGACCCACACTTTTCACTTACCTGTAGGGGAGATGACCATCACCTTAGAGGATATTGGTATGTTGTGTGGTCTTCCTGTAGACGAAATGGCGGTGACTAGTTCAGAAACTAGTAGGAGTACGGGGGCATGGGTTGAGATTGTTGAGGAGTTATTTGGGGTTACACCCTCACCCGCAGACGTCAAAAAAGGTGGAATGGTGTCTATGAGATGGGTTCTAAATCACTTCCCTCTTTTTGATCAGCTTTCCAATAATGCATCCGAGTATATGATTGAGACATATACTCGAGCCTACATTTTCCTGTTATTGGGGTCATACATTATGCCCGACTCGTCTGATAACCTAGTGAAGTTGATGTACCTCTCACTTCTTAGGGAAATAAATAATATTGGTGAGTACAGTTGGGGTAGTGGAGCGTTGGCCTTCTTGTATAGGGAGATGTGTGTAGCATCTCAGCACAATTCGAAAGGGTGTGGTGGCTTCTTGACCATTGTACAGGTATGTCAATTATATTTGTTTACATTATGCTGGTGGACTTAATCTGTTTTGTACGTAATGACAATTTTTTTAATATCTTTGGGCATGAGAGAGGTTGTTGTGTACACAACCTAGGAGACATACATAAATAACACTTAATGGATTGCAACCAGTGGGTTACAGGTATATTTCAATTACTTCATTTTGTAAATGATCTGTTTTGTAATTTATCGCTTTTTTACTCATTATTTTTTATGTAAATTGTTTCATATGTAGGTGGAAGGGTCCATTGTCGTATACTTCTGTGACTGCCCATAACTTGCAAGGCTATCGAGACCAATTGGCATATATGAACGAGGATCAGGTTGTGTGGCAGCCATACAATGGTGTGATAGCTCCGAATTCCTGCCTTCAGGGGCATGCTATATGGAGGGCGAAGGTGCCCCTCATCTGCTGTGAGAGGGTTGAATGGCACTTTCTAGATCGCGTAATGTGACAGTTTGGGATGGTTCAAGGTGTGCCTGATGACTGCGACACTAGTTTGGACCTGCATCGGATTAGTCGGTGAGGTCGGTCAGCCGTTAACTGGATGCAAGAACATGCTCCGCAGATAGAAAAGTGGAATGAACGGGCGTTTAATGTCGTTGATGGAGAGTTTGGTGAAGTGCATATGAGTTACCATCACCCCTATTTGAGATGGTATAGGATTATTACTCGATCGTTCATCCAGAATTCGTCTAATGTGGAGGACTAGGGTTCAGGCCACGTTCAATTGGTTTTGAGGGTGTGGTAAGTTATATACTACATACAATGCTTTTACAAAAAAAATTACCATTTTTTCCGTATTAATTAATTTTAGTTAATTGTTTTGAACATATTCAACGTCTCCAAGGGATGCACATATACACCGAGAATGCCACATCCTTGGAAGAACTATAGAATTACAACCGTCAATGTATCAGGGACACACTGACAGCTGTTAGGGAGCAGGAACGACTTTTAGCCCAAGCTCCCCCTCCAACGGTTGATCATACTGCTGAAGAGGAGCCACAGAGGCAGAATCGGGTTCGTAGACATGGCGGATACCAGCTGGAGGATGAGCTAGAGATGGAGGATCCATACGGTGAGATGCATCAGTTTGGCTTCACTCCGACAGGATCGGGTAATTCTTTTACTGAATTGATGAATCAGTTTGGTTTCAAGCAACCGCCTGAGATCCCTTTCTAGCAATTATACTCAGACTCCTGAGCAGGCATTCGGGATTCCGGGATTTAGGCCTAGTTTCCATTTGCCTCGTGTGCAGTTTTCAGAAAATCTCGATGGATCATCCTCATCCTCATCTCAACAATCTAGATCAGGTGGTCGTCGTATACCTAGGAGAGGGAGTTGGATTCGCAATTCTCCTGATGAATTTACCCCGTCTAATTATCCTTGACGGGTATCCTACGTGACCGTGATGTGGTCAATTTTCCCTCATACTTATTCTTTTATTATTGTTAATTTTAATTTCATGAAAGCTTGTCATGGACTGACATATATATATATATAGATGTATCCAAACGGTTATAACCGTCGGTTAACCGTTTCTGTTAAGTTTTGTACTCTATGTCTTTTTTTTTAATAAAGATTACTATTTGAAAACTAACTGAAAATTCTGAAAAAGTAACTGGAAAACATAAAAAAATTGACTGGAAATTTTAAAAAACTAACTGGAATTTTGAAAAACTAACTGAAAACGTTAAAAAACTGATGAAAATTCTAAAAAACTAACTGAAAATGTTAAAAAACTGATTGGAATTTCAAAAAAGTGGAACGGACAAGAGAGCGATCGCTCCCTATATATCGGGCGATCGCCCCCATTGTAATCTGGTATTAATAATTCCGGATTCTATTATTTTTTTATCTGGAAAAACAAATAGTGAAGAGGTTGAGCGATCACCAATAATACGAGCGATCGCCCTCTTTTTACAGAGAAAAGGCACGATCGCTCCCTTAATACCGGGCGATCACTCCCTATGCGGATTTCCCAAGAACACAATTTTATCAAAAACCCTCCCCTCCCTCAAACAAAAAACCCTCTTCTTTCCTAAGAACCCAGCCGCCCCCTTTTCTCTCTCTCTCTAAAATTTCATTCCTCAAATCTCAAAATCAATCTTTTTCAACCATAAAATCAACCAATCAACCATTTTCAAAACTTCATTCAAGGTAAGAGGTGTATTTTGAAGAGGCTCACCCATTTGATTTTGAAGACAAAGATTCCGACGACATTCCGGCGAATTTCCGGCCAATCCCAAAGTAAGCTTCAAATCTGTATCTTTGAGTTTTGATTTATAATGCCGAAAAGAGCACGAATCACTACCACCAACACTACCACCCCTCCAGTCGGTCCCCGGTTTGATGGGACCAAATTTGTTGGGTATAAAGCTCAACATTTCTTGAGCTATACGAAACCAAGTCCTTCAACCCAGAGAGGGAATTTGATTTTGAAGGCTTGTATGTAGAAAACTATGTTACCCAATACAAATGGGAAAAGTTGGGGAGTAAACCCCCAAATTTTGGATCCGGGCTTTTAGTAAAAGAATTTTATGCCAATGTTTTTGAAATGGGGAACACGGGAAAGTCATTTGTGCGGGGAGTGCGGGTAAACTATTCTAAGGATGTGATTAATCAATATTACGGGTTAGCCTCCGACATTGAGGAGGATGGGCGTGAGTATACGAAAGAGATGGAGAGGATTGAGAAAAAATATAAGGAGAATTTGTATTTGCTAGCTCTGACTTTCGAGGAAATTGACCCGAACTCTGTGAAGAAGGGTGTAATTGTAAAGGCCCGGGACATGGACAATTGGATGAAGGTGCTTCATAGATTTATATGTGAGAGGATCCTCCCCTTCTCTCATTTTAATGAGGTGAATTGGAGGCATGCATTTCTGATTCACATGATTGTTCAAGGAAAAACAATTGACTTCGGGAAAATAATCTGTAATGAGATATGGAACACAGCTAAGGGTATGGCCAATCCCAACTACAATTTCCCGTTGTTGATCACAGCCCTGATAGCAAAAGCGGGATTGAACGTGTCGAAAGTGAACAAGGACATTAGAACAGGTCCTAAGATTAACAAATTCACCCTCACCACTAAATGTCAGAATGAAAAGAGCGGTGAGGGGTCATCTAGGGGACGTCAGGGTGAAGATGATGATGATGATGAGGAGGAGGAGGAGGATGAATGGCAAGCAGACCCGACCGAGGCTGCTTATTTTCTGTCACAGCAGGTTGGCTCCGTGGAGAGTCAGCTTAGCGATCTGAGGGAAGATTTTGGACATCTATCCATCCGCGTGGATGCGGATATTGAGGCAGCCCAAGCTTGGAGGGCACAACATAATCTTCAGCATGAGGAACAGACTCGGTTGCTCTAGACTATCCTAGGACGGATGCCACCACCACCGGGAGGTGGCTCGAGCTATGGTGGCCAGTATTGAATATTGAATCTGTTTGTTGAATTTTGAAACTCGTTGTTAATTTCATCTTTGGTTTGTACTTTAATTTGATGAGGGGGATCCTCATAAACAATATTTCATCTTTGGTTTGTAATTTAATTCGTCATGCCTTTGTTGGCATGCAAACTTGGTTTTAAATAGGGGTGCGTCCCAAAGACATCTTTATTTTTGGTTTGTAACAGACTCATAAGACTCAGTACATTTCTTTGAAGGTGTTGGGTTGGTCCAACATCTTAAGCTTTGTTTAGAGTAGGATGTTATAATGTTGCAGTATTTGAATATTGATTACTATGTTATATGTTATATGTATTTTGCGATTATCAATCTTATTTATGCATTTGTGGTAGTAAAAATTTATATAAAAGCAAATATTTCATAAAAAAAAAATATTTATTCAGAAAAAAGAAAGATATAATACTAAATATACGTTCAAATCCGGCACTGCCAATGCCGATCTTATCTTCACTGACAAATCCGGCACTGTCAATGCCGGATTTATCTTAACTTACAAATTCGGGACTGCTAATGCCGATTTTATCAAATCTGAATTTCCCTTTAAAAGGAAGGAGTAGTTTCATTACAACCTGCTTCATACAAAACTCAAATATGGATCGTAGACTCCCTCGCCATTCCAATCTTCGTCCTCATTCTTCCGGCCAAACATCTGCCCCTCAACCCTCTCACCTCTCTCAAATAAATCAGTCTCAACCCTCTTCAAAGCGTCTGATTCCTGGTCCCGCTGGTCACGTGCAGTTGGCTATGCGCCAGAGAAACCTGGATCGTCAGAGCGTTTCCTCTCAGGAACCTCTGATTCCGACCTAAGAGTATGTGAGGAGAGCGATTGAAGATCCCGTGGAGGATAAAGATTTCCAACGCGGTCTTTGGCTCTCCGCACTTGAACTGCTCAATGGCGATGGTATGATTCCTGCTACCCCTTTGAATACTGTCAAGGGTGGATGTATCAATTTTGATAGGATTAATGTTGTCGTTGTTGTTGTCAAGACCATTACACGAAATGAATTTGGTGACGCTATGGTGATTTTGAAGGTTTGAATATGAGTTTTTTATGTTTTCTATCCTGATTAGTATGTGTCTTGTCTTACTAATTAAGGTAAAATTGATAGGATCATACGGGAACAATAGGTGCTTCAATTCATCATAAGGTGTTTACTGAGAGTGAGTTCGAAAATGACATAGCTGTTGGTTCTGTTCTGATACTTCACCAGGTATGATGTATTAAAAATGCAACAACTGGAACCTATTATTAATATTGCCATCTAATCATGTTGTTTTGTAATTTTTAGGTTGTTGTTTTCTCCCCCTCACGTAAAGCATATTATCTTAACATCACACTCTCCAATGTATTCAAGGTAAAATTGTTTGGATCCTGCTATGAGTGAGTGATTGTTCAACCAATGACATTAGTTTATTTGCGTTGCAGGTATTCCATAAGGATTTCATCCCATCTGATTTTTCATGAAGGGGTTTTTCATGTCACGTGGAAGTGGTTACTCGTTGCTTTTGTTTGATTAATGTAATAGTTGTTGAACTGTTGAACTTGTATTTCTATCCTATGTGATCGGGATGTGATCACTAATTTGAACTATTTATTTTAATGTTATTTCAGTTTTTTTTCATATTTTATTTGCTATAATATAATGTTATTTTAGTCTTAACATCACACTCCCCAATATAGGAAGTACTACAAGATTTTGTGAATTTTTACCTTACACAGATCGTACACACGCCTCATTTTTTACTGGGGAGCGGTCGCCCCTCTTAATGGTGCGATCGCCCCTTATTTCCAGCAACTTCGCGTGAACGCGCCATGAAACAGAGCGGTCTCCCCATTGTTATGAAATTGCCAAATAACTCTTCTAATTCTACTAAAATACCAAAACAACACTCGTTTTGACCCATTTGATCGTTTTAAGTTTCACAACTACAACTATATTTGATGACATACTCCACCAAGAGTTAAATATATTACAAGTTCAATATATTAAAAGTTCAAATAAAACAACAATACTTAAAAGTTCAAAGTACTTAATTTAAGAAGTAATAATAAAAATAACAATTAACTCTTACTGCCTAAGAGTTGGACATCTCCTTCGCGTGTGACCTTCTACCTTGCAAATCTCACAACGATTCTTTTTTTTTTTTTGCAACTTGCCAATTCATAGAGTTTCTCAGTCGCCTTGACTTGGGTCTCCCTTGCTTCTGGTCACGTCGATGCTCCGGGTTAGGGTAAAAACGTGGCACTATATGATCTACATTCCAATAGGCCTCGTCATGGATTGGACGAAAAGAGCAACTCCACGTCTTGTAGTATGAGCCAAGGTTGTAAAAAGGATGAATATAACTCATACCATCGACACTTTGCGATTTGAAACACGCAAGCACATGCGAACAAGGGTAATGATATTGCATCCATTTGCCACAAGTGCATGTTCGATCACGCAATCTCACAACTTGAATGTGTCCACCTTTGTCACCACGTACCCTGGTCATCACACTATAAACACCCACAGACGTAGTGTTAAACCTTGTGACGTGATGAAACCCGGCCTTAGTCAAGTTGTATCGGTATCTTCGATCGATTCTCTCACTGAATTGTAGCGTGGTATTTGGTGGTGGGATGCCATTAGGATCTCCCCCTAAAGCACTAATTGCTTTAGTGAGTCTATCTTGAAAGTATGCCACACACCTATAGAATGAGGTCTCAACAACTGCTGAAATAGGCATCCCCCGGGCTCCTTTCATAACGCCATTAAAAAATTTAGACAAATTAGTAGTCTTAGTGCCGTACCTATATTCACCATCGTGAGCCATTGTCCACTTTCTAGCATCCAAGTGCTCAAACTATTTAGTTGCCTCAGGGTTGATGATATGAATTTGCCTCAGATAGCATTTAAGCTTTCTATCTTGGGTGGTGCTAACAGCACGCCAAAAAAGATCTTTCAATCCAACGCCCTTGAGAGCTTTAAGAAAATTAGCTCGCAAGTGCAACATGCACCATCTATGGATAACATTTCGTGGCCAGCTGGCAATGTCTCCAACCGTGGAAAGACCATTATGCCGATCAGATATCAAGCAAACTTCACGACCCTTAACAATATGTTTACAAAGAAGATGCAGAAACCAACACCAGTTTCGATAGTCCTCTTTTTCAACAATAGCGAATGTGAGAGGAAGTAGACTATCATTTGCGTCAACACCCATGGCAATAAGAATAACCCCTCTATATCTTCCATGCAGGAATGTGCCATCAACAGAAATAACAGGACGACAATGAGAGAATGCTTCCACACAAGTGCCAAATGCCCAGAACACACGATCAAACATACCTAAAGCACCGGGAGGAGGAGGATCAGAATGCTCCACAATGGTTCCAGGATTCCACTTTTGGATGGCTGCTAACAAACGTGGCAGTCTTATGTAAGATTCTTCCCAGTCTCCATATGCCTCTGCAATAGCTTTTTGTTTGCCACACCATGCCTTTCTATATGAAACTTCCTTCCCATGGGCTTTTTTTTATTTCCGTCTTCACTAGTGCAATCTTCAACTCGGGATCAGTCTTAACCAGTTCCAAAACTTCTTGCCCTATGAACTAAGCATCTATGTTTTGATGATCTTGCTAATTTCAGTTCCCAAGCAAGAATGAGGACCCTTGTATTTGGTAACTTCCCAATACCCGGCATTCTTCAAACTCACATTAACATAAAAATTGCACGGAAAATCTTTCACCACACACTCAATAGTCTGCTTTCGGGTTGTGCTTCGTTTTACCTTGAAGCGCAGATTTTTCTTAATATGAAACAACTTCATTTTATATTGCACCTCTGTCTTCTTTGAAAAGCGAATACCTTTGGCAATTTTATCATGTTCTACATTCCATTCAGCAAAGTCATATTGGTTATCATCATATATCTCTGATCCTTCTCCAATATCACGATAAAATTGATACCCGACTCTCTCATGCACATGATGTTGTGGTTCTTCGTAAGCAACCAAATGTAACGCCAAATCTTCCCTCACCCCAGCTTCACCCTCATTCTCGCTGTCATCAGTAGGACTACTGCAATCATCATATCCATCGTCACGATCTTTATTAAGAAGCAACCCAATATTTTCTTCGTAATCTGAATCATTAACATCATCATTATATAATTCCTCACCCTCACCCCCTCCCTCTTCCTCTCTCTCTTCCTCCCCCTCTTCCTCTTCCTCTTCCTCTCCCTCTTTCTCTTCCACATATGTTTGTGTACTTGTTCCAACATCCATCTGACTATAGCAGTTTAAAGAACCCATCTGAAAGGTATCCATATCATTAACATACTCATTTTGTAATGGCTCCTCATGGGTTTCAAATTCCTCAACATTCACATTATCAACTAAATTCATCTTAACATACAATTGTAAGCTACTCAACCCACCAAACTGAGCAGAAACATCAAACATGACTTCCATACCCATATCATTGTCGATTACAAATGGAATGTAATTTGCAATCCCGGGGCGACAAGATGAGGATATTTACATGTAACTTGCAACTGAACAATAGCTCGATCTACACCAATTTTCTTAGCTAACTATTTAATCAACTTCTTGTAACTCCACCGAGTTTTAGCCCTAAGTGCACATTTTGGTCCCCTTTCAAAATGTTCACCTTCAAACGGGTGTTCATCATCTCCTTCCCAATAACACATGAAAATAAGTGGAACTCCAGCCATATTTATTTCTAAAAATTGAAAAAATAAATTATAAAAAATCTAATTTAACAATATCACTACATTTACAAAAAAATCAAATAAATACTAAATTTAAATTTCAAACAAAAATTAAGAGGGATTAAATGTACCTTCTTTTTTTGAATCTTCTTATGCTCACTTCTTTGAATTTTTCAGCTTTTTTTTTTATAAAAATCCACCACCTCCCTTCTCTTCTCCTTGAACTTCTTAATCAACTTCTTGAATTTTCAGAATTTTTTGAAAAAAATTCACCTACTCTCCCTTCTTCTTCCTTCTTTTTTCCTTCTTCTTCACTGAGGTTTGTTTATGCGTGGGTTGTTTACAGATTTGCTGGGGGGAGGGAAGGGTTTTGTAAAGCAAATCCGGAATTAGCATTTCCGGATTTGAATTTTTCAAAAAAAATAATTACTTAATTCAATTCAGTTCAATTCAGTATTAAAAAAAAATTAATAAAATCCGGAATTACCAATACCGGATTACATTAGGAGCGATCGCCCCCATAAAACGCGCGATCGCTCGCTATTTTTTCCAGAAAATATTAATTTGCTAATTTAATCAGTTTTTAAAAAAATAAATAAAAGGGAATCCGGAATTGATAACGCCGGAATACATTGGGAGCGATCGCTCCATACTATAGGCGCGATCGCTCCCTATTAACAGAAATATTATTTTGTGAAATTCAGTTTTGAAAAAAAAAAACCAAATCCGGAATTGGTGATTTCGGAATGCATTAATCCGGAATTACCAATTCTGTATTTGATTCAAAAGTGTTACTTTGATACTTAAAGTTTTAATAATGTTATTTTCATAAATAAATTTTTAAAAAGTAATATTTTGAAAAAAAGTCACTTTATCTCTTTTACTTTATTTTTTATATTCATTATACTTGCACTCTTTACACTTTTTTTAAATTCTTGTATTTGACGATTTTTGTGCAATTTGAATTGATACATAATAGGGAGTATTGTCTTTATGTCTTGAGAAATTGTTCTTTGATTTGCTTTTATTTTCATCCTTTGGTCAACCAGTTTTGTAATTATGCTAGTACTTAAATCCGTGCTGATGGAACGATGACAGTATGAAATCATTTGCGCATGATCGAGACTCTATATGTACCGTCAATTTTATTGGTTAAATAAAATAAAATGACTTAAAAGATTAATGTGAAAATATTTATTACTGACATGTTCGAATTGGGTAAAAATGTACTTCCTCCGTCCCACATCAATTGATACTTATTTTCTTTTTATTTCGATTCACACCAATTGATACTTACCCAAAATGGAAAGGAATCTTCACTATTTATCCCACTCATTCTCTCTCCTATTTTACTTTTTCACTCACAATATTCTCTCTTCTAACTATTCCTCTCACTCATTTTCTCTCCTATTTTACTTTTACACTCACAACATTCTCTCTCCACTTTTTCTCTCTCTCCACTTTTTCTCTCTCTTACCTTTCCTTAATTTGCGTGCCCATTTTTTTGATATCAAATGGTGTGAGATGGAGGGGGTATATGATTAAAATCGGATTACACTTGCAACACGAAGATTAAAGGCACGACTATAAAGTTGGAGTCTGCTAATGCTCTAAAAGCTTCTTTCTACGCTAAAAATCCAATATGGATTCTCCATTCTACTCGAATTCACGGTGACCAGTTTATTCCTCGCCACCACTCCGTCATCACTCCGAAAATTCAGCAACTTCACACAATGTACAAAATGTTTTACTTACATTATTAGCAAGCCAAATATCCACAACAACATTTAAGCCAAAAGGAACACAATAGCTCAAATAAGATATACTAGACTCGTCTCAGACTAAATGTCTTACTTTTTTAGAAATAATTTTAAATTAATTAAATTATTCTAATGAAAATTTAAAATTTGTTATTGATGTTAGAACATGAATTAATAATATGTGTTATTTAATTTCATATGTTATAATCATTTAATAATGTTAAAGTATAGACCAAATATGTAGAATTTCATTATGTGTAAGTATCATTAAATGATGGGCATAATGGTAACTTCTCACCGCCTTCTTTATGAAAGGCTGTAGTCCCTAAATGAAGTGCGCCCCTTCTCTATTATATAAAGGCTATCCATCAGCCATTAGAGACACTAGTTACATATACAATTCAGTCATAAGAATTCTCTTCATTCATCAAGAAGATTATAGTGTGGGCACTATCATTTAGAAGATCTACTCTTCCCTATTTTCTCATTTATTCAAGAACAAGATCAAGAACACAATCATGGATTCTTCAGGTACACGCTTCCGTCTTCATCTTCCTCTCATTCTTAATCTAGTTGTGAGTCGGTTCATGGTTAATGGATCATTTTGTTCCAACAATTGGTATCAGAGCCTTCTCATATACAAGATTGAGTTTGAGTTCTAGTAAAGCCTTGTGCTTTAATTTATTTCATATTTGTAATCCTTGTGTGATTTCATTTGGTTTTGTTCTTGTTCATGATACTCATCTTGTCTAAGAGTATCATATTCATAACTTCATTCTATTTCTGATTTTTTGGTTTTACTCAAAAGGCTTTCAACCCTTAATGTAAGATTATCCCATTTTTGAACATAGCCACCATCCTTGGATGCGTTGTGAGTTTGTTCATATGCATAGCCACGCATTTTTTAAATGTGTTGTGAGTATGCGGATCTACTTACTTTGACTGAAAATTGAGTCACCATTAAATTAAGAACTTCATTCAATTTCTGAAAATAATGGTAAAATCAAGAGGCACAATGGTTCATACAAGATTATCCCAAGATTCATACTCGATGTCCTGGCAAAGGTCCCGGCGCCCTCCGAGGGCGCGGGCCTAGCTGTTGAGTAGACTGGTATCGAACTACAAAGGGGGTGCGGGGGGCGTAGCCCCCCGCGGTATGATATGGCTCTAAAAATTTGGAAAATCTGATATTCAGGGTATGCTCGGCCGAGCACCTCCCTTGACTCGGCCGAGCACACCATTTGTACCAGCACATCGTTTGAAAAATTTTGAAAATACGCCATCCAACGGTCATGATGCTCGGTCGAGTCAAGGATAGTGCTCGGCCGAGCACCCATAAGGGCTCGGCCGAGCACCCCTAAGGACTCGGCCGAGCGTGAGGGATCAGAAAGGGATGTCTTCTGAAGTGTTTTGCTCGACCAAGCACTTTCCTTGACTCGGCCGAGCACCACTTAATTTTGGCCAAATTTTCAAAATTTTCAATTTTTTGCTATTTTGATCAATTTTCATTCATTTTTTGAGTAAAGTTCACATTATTTTGTGCCCAAAATTTTGTGATAATTTGTTAATAAATTGTAGTATCTGAACACCAGTCGCGCTTCGGTGGTTCTTGGAGTTATCAAACTTTAAGAATGGACGGGTAGAACAAAAGAATATTGTCTTTTATTAATAAATTTCGTTTGTTTCTTACCATTTAAATTTTCAGAAATTACATTAAGGCCCTATGTTTCCAATTAATTATATCCTTAACATTTTGGACAAAGTTAACATGCTTGTTTCCCAAAGGAGACCTTGTTGATTAAATTCAAACTTGTTAAAAGATGAATGTAAGTATTGATATGTGATAACATGCTTGTTTTCCAAAGAAGACCTTGTTATTGACTAAGTGTTTGCATTCATGGGGTAATAATTGAATAAAACATTTGGTTATTTTAAATACTTTGAACCATCCCAAAGGAAGGCGAGTGTTTAAAATAATTGTTTGTATTCTTTATTGCCGGGTAACAAGTACCTTAAACTTTAGGACATTTTCTATACTTGAATCGGCCCAAAGAAAGGCAAGTATTTAAAGTGTATTGTTTAAGCTATTTGTTTACCCTAAGATAAATCAAATTGTGAGTCAATTCACAATCCAAAGATTAGTCTTGATGTCATGTTGATTATCTTTATTTTGATGAAATTCATTTGATATAATTAATCATTATGTAGTTTCTTATATATGTTTTGTTTCATTCTTGTTCTTCTCCTTCAGATTTGATTAATGCTTCATTCGTAACTACTGCTATAAATGATGTACCTTTGCTTATTGGGACTAAACTTAAAACTTGAAAAAATAATATAACGATGATCTTAGGCAATATGGACATCGATCACGCATTAGGGGAATCAAGTCCCACTGCTCTCACTAAAGGAAATACCGTTATAGAACGGAAAAATGTTGAGCAATGGGAACGGTCCAATCGCGTGAGTCTAATGATCATGGAAAATGCAGTTTCAAAGACATTTTTGGACAATGTCTCTGAGATCGAAAATGCTGAATTTTTCCTTGAATTCTTGTGGAAACTTATTTCCATTCAGTACAAGGGTGAGGAAAATCTTCGGGAGTACATTATTGAATTATTTCAACTTTCGATCAAACTAAAGGCACTTAAGTTAGAGATTTCGGAAGATTTGCTCGTGCACTTAGTTTTGATCTATCTTCCTCCTCAATTTGGTCATTTTGAGGTGACCTATAAATGTCAAAAGTACAAGTGGAATATTAATGGATTACTTTCACATATGACATTAGAGAAAGATAGGATGAAATATCTTAAATTAGAAAGTACTCACTCAGCATCTACTTCTTCTCATGGGATTAAGAGAAGAGGAAAGGAAATTGTGGTTGCAAGTAAAAAGCATAATTGATCATTTAAAGATCATAAAGTCAAGAAATGCTTCTTTTGCAAGGACCTTACTCGCATGAGGAATGACTACCATAAGTGTTGTGGGTATTTTTCAGCATGGTGACATCTTCAGTTGATCCTGCATATAAAGATGTCATTCCACTGTAAGTCTTGTTTCAATATTTACTTATTTAATATTTCCTAATATATTTATTCTTATTTTCCAGTAATTAAGAGAGAAGAAATGCGGGATATTATCCAGCACGTTCAACATACCTTCAACGGCTAGGGCGACTTGGTCTCACGGAGGTTGAAAGGATAAGCTTATATCCCGAGATTGTAGGAACCGTATTTGACTCCTTCATACTTATTTATATTTAAGGGGAAATGGAGATGGAACACACTAATGCTCAGACGCACACACACTCTACGCACGAACTGATTGTAATCCTCTCCATTCTCTTTCAAAGTTGTACTCATAATCATCATAGTGAAACTTTTAAGGTTGGAGACCTAACTCTCGGGGTTTTTTCCAAAGAGGTTATCACCTCCAAGGTTTTCCTCGTTAACAAATCGCGGTGTCATTATTTCATTTTCTTGCTTTTGTTCCATATAGTCGAATTCCATAGTCCCCTCCTTATTGTTCAATCCACACACTAATCAAAGTTAAGATTCAACTCTATTGTTTTTTCTACCAAAACAATTTGGCGCCCACCGAGGGGCCTCGTGGTTTATCGGTTATTTGGATCATTTCCTAATCAAATTCACTATGTCTGCACCCCCCAATGTGTCCGCCGCCGGCAAAGGTCCCGCTGTTGCTACAACATCAGGAGGCAGAACCAGCTTGTTACCACCACCTCCTCAGACCGGACCTCAGCCAACTCAACCTACGAAGACTCCACAAAAGGGAACAACCTCTTCCAATGCAGATGCTGACATCCGGAGTATCCTGACCAGGTTGAATCAAAGGTTGGACCAGCAAGACAGCAATTCGAAGGTGCTGACCAATTCCATGATTAAGATGCAGAAAGATCAACAGCTCATCGCGTCTCGGCTTGACAACATATCACCACTGCGTGCAAGGGTTCTCAACTTTGACAACACCGGAGGATCTACATTTCAGAGTGAATTCATCCCAATGGGCAGTCCTCCTCAAACTCATCCGCTGACATCCTTAATGATGTCGACATCCTTGCCCGGGGACACCCCATTGACGCCATCTTCCGCAGGATCACCCCGTTCATTCCATTCATTGACAACACTACTGTCACGACTACTACGGACAACTCTGGTTTGCTAAATAATCTTTTTAATAATAATAATTTCAATCGTATTCCTATGGCTGACCCTTTTGCAGGAAACCCACTAGCCAAACAGATGCAGGATCTCAGAGAGCTGATAATGAACGTGCCATGCGTAACTCCTCCAATCCAACTCCGTGACTCAAAACCGCTACAATCAATCCCGGTTTGTCCCAAAGAATTGCAAATGTTGACATCCCAAAGCGTTTCAGTGTACCATCTATGAAGTTGTACGACGGCACCACGGACCCAGAGGAGCATGTTGCCTACTATCAAGAAAAGATGGACATAATTAATATTCCTCTTCAATTCCGGGAGGCCTGCTTATGCAGGGGATTTGGATCAACCTTGTCTGGACCAGCCCTCAAATGGTTGATTAGGCAACCTCTAGGTTCAATTGGTTCTTACGCCCACTTATCAACATGTTCTATAACCAATTCTCATGCGCCGACAATTTGAAAGGTTGACAAGTGATCTCTACAATGTGACCCAAAGCCTAATGAAACTCTAAAGGATTATGTCCACCGGTTCAATAAGGAAGTGCTAGAAATTCCCAATCTTGACATGTCGACACCTACGTAAGCATTCAAAATGGGGTCAAGAAAGATTCACAAGATTATCAAGATTTGGTGATGACTCCTTGTAAGCGGTTGGAAGAAGTCGAGCGTGGCAAATGAGATTCATAAGATCGGAGGAAGACGAGCCGCGAAGATCGAAGTCCTCATCCAAGATGTCGACATATGATAACCCCGACGTAAAGACCGAATCGTCTCATCGCAGAACCACCGTTCCAATCCTTATCCGAGAATTGACACTAGCAAAATTAATTCAATAGACGGTGAGGATGAAGATAACGATAATGTGCCTAACATTTCGATTATTGTTTTTCCGTTGACATTTCGTATACCGTGCAATGGGCAACCTTGGGGACAAAGCCAGATGGCCAAAAAAAACAGACAGACAAAGCCACAGGATGGCGTGACAAATCAAAATGGTGCGCTTACCATGAAGACTTTGGGCATGTTACTGAAGATTGCATAGCACTAAGGAAGGAGATCAAGCCATTTGCTCTCGAAAGGACATCTTAAGGAGTTGCTGGATCTAGGAAGAAGAAGGCCGAAAATGCGAAAGCTCCTCATGAAGCCGAAAGACCGCTTTCTCCCCAAAGATCAACGAAGGTGATCAATTTTATCAGCGGAGGTTCGAAATATGTGGCACATCCTATTCTCGCAAAGAAACGACATGCTAAAGAGTCAAAAGAGGAGAAGCCGTAAAGACAAATGATGTCGACACTCGCCAGATCCAATCACCTTTGATGAAAGTGATCGAGATAACTTGCCGGAACCCCATCACGACGGTCTAGTTATTTCCTTGCAAATCGCCAATTGTACAATCCGGCGCATACCGGTTGATGGGGGTAGCTCAGTAAATCTTATTATGTTGGGCACTCTTAAGGAAATGAACATCCCGTAATCGAGATCATTAAGAAGTCCTCGCATCGGTAGGCTTCAAAATGGGGAAGTTAAAGAAACGATGGGGAGATAAAGCTTCCTATATACTCGAAGGGCCTCAATACCATGGAACGGTTCTGCGTAATTGATTGCGCAACATCTTACAATGTCATTCTTGGAAGACCGTGGATTCATGGAATGAAGGCCGTACCCTCCACTTACCATCGTGTGTGAAGTTTCCAACACCTCGGGGTGTCGCTAAAATTTACAAAGTGATCAACAGTGGCCAAGGAATGTTATAAAACTTCAATGAAGGCGTCGACATCTCCAAAACAAGCATAGCAATTACCGAGGAAAGTACGTGAAGTCTGGAAGCTAGGGAGGATGATGTGAAAGAAGTATTGCTAGACCCTTCCAACCCGGACATCAAAGTACTTATTGGCACCGACATCCCATCGATATAGAAGAAAAGCTTGTGGATTTATTAAGAAGCGTAATAAGGAGTTTTGCTTGGAAACATGATGACATGACAGCATCAGCAAAGATGTCATCACTCACAAACTTAACGTAGATCCTAGCTTCAAACCAAGACACCGTAAACGTAGGAAGTTTGCGTAAAACCAAACCAGATCATCAAGGAGGAGGTAGAGCGCCTACTCAAAGCCAACATGATACGAGAGGTCGATTATCCAAGATGATTAGCAAACGTGGTTGTGGTAGAGAAGAGAAACGGGAAATTGCGAGTTTGTGTCGACTTCACCGACTTAAACAAAGCCTGTCCAAAAGATCCTTTTCCTTTGCCGCACATAGATTCGTTAGTTGATGCCACCTCCGGACATGAACTCCTCACATTCATGGACACATCCTCAGGATTTCAACAAATTCAGATGGAACCATCTGACCAAGAGGACACCGCCTTCATAACACCCACAGGTATTTATTGTTATATTGCCATGCCTTTTGACTAAAAATGCAAAGTGCAACGTATCAAAGGCTCGTCAACAAGATGTTTAAAGATCAGATTGGGGACACAATGGAGGTATACATCGACGACATGGTGGTAAAGTCCAAGAAAGCCGAAGATCACATAAGCAACCTCTCTCAAGCCTTTGACATCTTGGACTGTTTCAATATGAAACTAAATCCAGCTAAATGAAACTTTGGAATGAAGGCCGGGAAGTTCTTGGGTTACATGGTTACTAAAAGAGGCATTGAAGCCGCCCTGCACGTATACGTGCTATTATCAACCCGTCATCACCTCAATCCGTCAAGGACGTCCAAAGGTTGACGGGAAAGATTGCCGCACTTACTGCATTCATTTCAAAATCCTCAGATCGATCCAAACCTTTCTACGACATCTTGAGGAAGAACAATAAGTTCCAATGGGAGGACCAACATGAAGAAGCCTTTCAGGAGCTCAAAACATACCTGTCAACACCTCCATTATTGGCCAAACCTCAAGAGGAAGAACATCTTTACATCTACCCGGGCAAGATCCGAAGGTGCTGTAAGTGCAGTCTTGGTGACAGAACGAGATGGTAATCAGCAACCCATCTACTATATAAGTAAGACACTCCTAGATGCGGAGACCAGGTATTCTCATTTACAAAAATTAATTCTAGCTTTGATAACTGCTTCTATTAAATTAAGGCACTACTTTGAAACACATACTATAATTGTACGCACTAACTATCCTATTAAGAATGTTATGAGAAAATCAGAGATGTCAGGACGAATGGCGAAATGGTCTGTACAATTAAGCACATACGACATCAAATATGAGCCCAGAACTGCAATAAAATCCCAAGCCCTAGCTGATTTTGTGGCTGATTTCAGTCCAACCCTGCAACAAGAAGTGGAATTGGAAGTACATCAACTTCAAGATGATGACATCCTAAAAATTTGGACTCTCTACACAGACGGTGCTTCTAACATGAGAGGTACAGGTCTTGGAGTTGTACTAAAATCGCCACAAGGGGACATAATACCACAATCCATCAGTTGCAGTTTCAAGGCTACCAACAATGAAGCAGAATATGAGGCACTAATTGTGTTTAACAGCAGCCCAGGACTTAGATGTCAAGCATATCCGGGTGTTCATGGATTCCTTGCTAATTGTTAACCACTACAACGGATCCTACGTAGCGAAAAATGCTAAGATGACGACATATTTGGAAATCGTAAAAATTCTTTCGGCCAAATTCAAATCATTTTCCTTAGAACAAATCCCGCGAGAAGAAAATTCTCGCGTATGCTCTGCAAACTTGGGTTCAGCCTTCAAAAGCATTTCACAAACCAAGATCCCAATTGTGTATATTGACATCCCAAGAATTGATCATTTTGAGATGTTCGCTCTAGATGTCGACATACCTTCCCCTCCAAAGAAGAACTTCTTGGACAACTCCTATTATCAAGTATCTCTTAGATGATACGATCCCACTGAGGAGAAAAATGCTAGAGCATTCAGTGGTAAGAGTATCTAAATATTTACTTATTGATAACCTCTTGTTTAGAAAATCAGCAGTCACTACTTAAGATGTCTAGAAGCAGATAGAGCCCATCAGGTTCTCAAGGAGCTGCACGAAGGAGAATGTGGAAATCATACCGGGGGCAGGAGTCTACATACCAAGGCTCTTAGAATGGGCTATTTTTGGCCTACAATGAGAAAAGACGCTGTCGACTACGCAAAGAAATGTGATTCCTATCAACGACATGGGAACATCCTGCACCAACCGGCTGAGCTACTACATCCTATCCTGTCACCATGGCCGTTTATGGTTTGGGGAATGGACATAGTAGGAAAATTGCCCATGGCACCAGGTGGAAGAGTATTTCTATTGGCTATGACAGACTACTTTTCTAAATGGGTAGAAGCTGAGGCATATATACAAGTTCGTGACAAAGAAGTTATATCTTTTATCAAAAGAAACATATTCAAATTTGATTTGGAATACCCTCAGAAATAATTTGTGACAACGGCTCTCAATTCATTAGAAAGAGAACCCAAGATTTCTTGACATCTTGGGGAGTCAAGATGGTGACATCTTCACTGTTCACCCTCAAGCCAATGGACAAGCGTAATCTAGCAACAAAATAATCATAAGCAACTTAAAAAGAGATCGAACCGTAAGAAAGGACGATGGGCGTAAGAATTACCAATGGTTCTATGGGCCGACGTAACGACATCTAAGAACGCCACCGGTCAAACCCCTATTCACTTGTATTTGGAACCAAATCGCTTATCCTGCCAGGTCCGTACCTACCGCGATACAGCTTTGTTGACGTATGAACATAACAAAGATATCTTGATACATGACTTAGATACCGTGGACGAACTGAGGGACATGGCCAAAGTTCGTATGGCAGCATATCAACAAAGGGTAGCCAGATCTTATAACAAAAACGTAAGGATTAGAAGGTTTCAAGTAGGAGACTTAGTCCTACGAAAGGCATTCCAAAATACAAAGGAGCCCAATGCAGGCAAGCTTGCCCCAAAATGGGAAGGACCCTACCTAATAGATGCACAAGCCGGGAAAGGAGCATATCGCCTGGCAACCTTGGATGGCCAAATGATACCGCGAAGTTGGAACGCCATTCATCTTAAAAGGTATTACATTCCCCATGAACTCATCTTTTCCAGGTATGGATCGTCTTTTAATTTTTTGCAACCTTTATTTTTTCCTATGTACCTTTTTAATTCTTTACAAATCAAGATGTCGCTAACGTACTTTGTGGAGAGACGTCAACCTTAGTTGGTGTCCGTTTTTAACATGTTTCTGTCTTATGAGGTATTGACACATTTACATGGGGACATGTCAAAAGCACGCAAAGAACAATGAATTCTCCTCCGTTAGAGACTGGCCATCTCTTCTTAAGTAAAGGTACACAATCCCTTCTAAGGTTTAAAGAGTTAATTACCTCTTTCTTAAGATGTTAGGTTACTACACCTTCGCCTGGAGCGCAAGTTATCTCTTTAATTGAGGTGTGGGGTGGGCCTATATGGGTAAACTCATATAGCTTACCCATTCCCACTCAGTTAAATGATTGATCTTACGTATTATTCTTATGGTTATGACATATACGTGTCATCTAAAGTATCTACGGGTTATGGCATATACATGTCATCTTAAGTACCTACCGTTTTGATATACTATCATGTCACCTTATGAGCATAACAAAGGATCATCCAAAGAAAAATTTTATCCAAAATATAGCAAGCCTTGACACGCTTGAAAATCATTAAACCATAAAGTTATCATAAAAGCATCCAAACTACTAAACTTAAAGTGCAAAAGTGTTGGACCAACCCAACACGTAAAGAAAATTGTCTTTGGTCCTTATGGACCCATTACATAACCAAACCAAAATTAAAATTGTTTTAAGGGATTCCACCCCAGTAACATCATCAAAATACCAAGAACAAAGTTGTTTTACCTTCTTTTTTTTTTAGGTGGCTTCTACCGCAGGTGTTGCATTTGGGTTAACTTCTCCATCTACTGGTGCATCCTTAACGATCGCTTCATACGGGCTTGATGACACCTCGCCCTCATCCATCACCTCACCTGTCAACTTAAACAAATAGGCACACTCCCTGTTGATATCCCAAGTATCAGCCTTCCCTTCTTGATACTCCTTCATCATTTTTATCTTGCATTGAGAAACAGTTTTTGCCGCGGGCCAGGTGAACTCTTCACATCTGTGATCTCTTTTTGATGATCATCCTCACTCTTATCCAAACTATTCAGTAAGTCCTTCACCGTTTGTTCTTGCTCTCCCAACGACTTGCTTTGTTGCTCCAGGGTCTTCTCATGTACCTTCACCTTGTTTTCTAATGCTATCTTCTCCTTCCTAACCAAAGCGATGTCAGCTTTGGACTTCTTCTTTAGCATTTCAATTTCTTTCACCAACTCCTCCACATACCCTACAGTCTGAAAAATAATAACTCGACATCACTAGATGTTTATAAAAACTTTTGCGTTAGTAAATATCCAATTAATAGTATCTTACCCCAGTCACAAAGCTCGTGCATTTTTTCTTAAAATCTCCTACTGGCATTCCATCAAAGGAATCTTCAACTTCGACTACCTCCTCTTGACTAGCCTTTCGCTTCTTTACTCTAGAACCAATACTTGCACTATAATCCAAAGTTGGGGTCTTCTTAGGGGCGGGCGGAGGCTTCATCTCTATCTTCACAGTAGAGCCTGTAAACATGGCTTCAATTTCATCGAGGTCAAAGTCCGACCCTGAGATGACTGGTTTGGAAACTGCATTGACATATGAAAGATTGTCAATAAGTATAGTGCATCAGTTTGACAAACTAAACTGAGAGGATAACACGCTTACCTGTGGACATAATAACGGAGGTGGAGGCCTTTTGGTCTTCCGGGATAGTCAAAGATGCCTCCAATAAACCCTTAGGAGATCTCTTGTCTGGAGGGAGCCTAAAAAATTCTTCAACCTTGGTTAGAGTGTCTTCAGCAGGTGGGAACAGTTCTCCCCAGTCGATATCTGCATAAAGGCAAAAACAATTACAATTCAGTTTGTCTCAAGAACAGGAAGTCACAAAAGTAAGAATTTAAGTACCTCCCTTGTTCCACTCGCTTGAAATCTCATTTCCTTCTCCAATAGATGCCCTATCAACAAAGAAAAATCTATTTTTCCATCCCCTATCACTAGATGATGTGGTGCTCATTAGGGAACTCCTACCTGACCTCTTCCTAAAAAGGTATCTTTTGGAACCAAAGGGTTGAAGATCGTACGAATATGCAATTTTATGGAGCCCTAGGTTTAATCCGTTCTCTCGGTTCCCTTTAATGACAAAATCAAAAACTTGCCAAGCCATCGGCATCAATTGAGCATAAGCGAGTTGGGTCTTTTGGAAGAACTCAGAAACCAACAAAGGAAAAGGGTAGCTGAACCCTAGAAGAAAGGGATACTCGAAGAAACAGATCCATTTGCGGGAAACGTAATCAGACCTAAGCTTTACGGAAAAAGGATGAAAAATTGTACCATTTGGGAAGTAGCATTGTTGTTTCATGGACTCTATTTGGGAATCACTGAACAAGCAAGTCTCTTCGTCTGGTTTTGCAAGAAGGTTTTCGCAAACGAAATCATCGAGACTAATTTCTTTGGGGCCTTGTGGGGTTGGGACACTCTTAGTTTTGGTCGAGGACCACCTGGTCCTACCCATGGTTGACAAAGGAAAGAAAAAAAAAACAATGGAAGAAGATGAGAAGCGGAGAAATGTTACCTTGAAGGATGAACGGCGCCGTAACAGGGGTGAAAGAGAAGCTTTGAGAAGCTTATTTATCCAAGCGCTTATTAAAAAGAAAAAGGATTCTTTTTTCAAAAAAGTTACTTAAAAAACAATGGAAGAAGATGAGAAGCGGAGAAATGTTACCTTGAAGGATGAACGGCGCCGTAACAGGGGTGAAAGAGAAGCTTTGAGAAGCTTATTTATCCAAGCGCTTATTAAAAAGAAAAAGGATTCTTTTTTCAAAAAAGTTACTTTTCCAAGCGCTTCTCCCCAACCGTCCATTGACGCCACGTATCCCTAAACCGTCCTATCAAAGCAGAGCTGGCGGTTGTGAAATTTCCGGGATCCGGCTCGCGCGCGGAGGCCCCGTGCATCTCGCATTTGTCGCTTTTCGGGAAGGTCGCCCGGATCCGAGAGGCAGCGCGTTCGCGCCCCGGCATCTGGCTTATTCCGTTTTAGCGTTAGTTGGAGGTGTCTCGCCGTTGTTTTCGCAATTGTAGAGTCGCCACGCCGTTTTTATTAAGCCTAAAACATTGAAAAAGGGCATCAGTTTAGAAATAAACTATTTTTGTGTGATGAGATTTTGAGTTCGGAGGTCAGATGACTCCTCGGAAAGAGAATATTAGAATCTTAGAGCTCACCCGAGTCGCCTCGTAAAAACGAGTCTTTCGGATACCCCTAATATTCTTTAACTTTTGTGTGTGTGTGTGCTTTTAAAAATGCATGCGATATCGGATGTCTACATTGTACACTACGTATTGAAATAGTAATGGAAGGAAGCCTTACCAATGTTGGTTCGTGTCTGTCTTCCGCTGGGGAATAGTGTTTGAGGATGGAATAGTGTTTGCACGGACCGGATTGCTTCGGGAGGGGCCGGTTGTCCGCGGACGAGTTTCGGCGTGAGTTGAGATTGTAGGCCGCGTTCGGGCAGAGTTTCGGCGTGGGTTGGAATTGTCGGTTGAATTCGGGCAGAGGTTCGAGGCGTGCGTTGGAATCGTCGGTTGCTGATTCGGGCAGAGGTTCGGCGTGGGTTGGAATCGTCGGCTTTGACTCGGAAAGAGCCGGGACGCCTCGGGAAAGACCAGGCAAGGCCTCGGAGTAACACGAGGGGCCTCAGAGTACCTCGAGAGTGCCTCGGGGCAGCGCGGGAGCGTCACGGGAGCACTCGGGGAGGCTTCGAAGCACCACAAGGGAGATCGGAAGGCCTCGGAAGGATCCGAAAGGGGCCGGGATTGCCCCGAAGGGTCTTAGAGGGGAGCCTGAAGGCTGGGGGGAGAGGAGAGAAGAGGAAAATGTGTGAAAATGAGGAGGGGGAGCCCTCTATTTATAGTAAAAATTTTCGTGCAAGAAGGTCCGTACGGACCTTCTAGGTAAACCAGAATCTTAGTTTTCCTCGATTTGAGGGAATATGTGATGATGGTGAATATTCTGTAATTATGGTGTCCCTCGCAAAGAAGGTCCGTACGGACCAACTAGGCTGCAATAAGGTCCGTACGGACCAACCATGTATGGGAGTGATGATTACTTCCGGGATTTGAGGGAATATTGTGGACTTTAAGGGGATTCAGTAATTATTAAAGCAAAGAGGTCCGTACGGACCATTATTGCTTTTCCAATTTTCTGAAAATTCCCAAAAGGTCCTTTTGTCCCTTTATCCTGCAAAGGCTCCTCCCTTGGTTTGGCCGGGGGTTTTGAGAGGGTTTTGAGTGCCGAGGTCGTCGAGATCAAGCGTTGATGAGTCTCGCGGTGCTTCCCGTGTGCTTGAAAGGGGGTGATCCAGATTGGGGTACTTACAGAAGCTTCTCCTCGACGACGTCACTTATGAAAGAAGTGGGGTCGCCGATAAGATAAGGGTCCTAACTGGATCGCGTGGCCGGGAGATAAAGTGATCGGGGAGGTCGGTGAGGACGTGGTGGTGTTCTATTGTGTGACCGTTTAGGCCGCAGGCCGGACCCCGTGATAGGATTCCTACGTATCCCTGGCGGGAATCAAGCCTGGTCGTAGTTCGGATGTGGGGTGAGTGTTTTGTGAATGCGGGCGTGGTGGTGCCCTGAAGTGTCATGTGACCGCCGAGGTCAGGACGTGATGGTGTCCTGGGTGACCGTATAGGTCGATGGCTGGACCCTGTGATAGGATTCCTACGTATCCCTGGCGGGAATCAAGCCTGATCGTAGTTCAGAGGTCGTGAATCTGTGAGTACGGGCGTGGTGGTGCCCTGAAGTGTCGTGTGACCACCGAGGTCAGGACGTGGTGGTGTCCTGGGTGACCGCATAGGTCGATGGCTGGACCCTGTGATAGGATTCCTACGTATCCCTGGCGGGAATCAAGCCTGGTCGTAGTTCAGAGGTCGTGAATTTGTGAGTGTATGTGGGCGTGATGGTGCCCTGAATAATGATGGTGTCCTAAGATGTGGTGACCGCCGAGGTCAATTGTGAGGACGTGGTGGTGTCCTGGGGGTGGAAATTTTACGATTTTCCTAATCGGGTGGTTTAAGGCCTTCCGGGCCGGGAATAATGATTTGGGAGGTTTATACGGTCTTCCGGACCGAGTGGTTTAAAGCCTTCCGGGCTGGAGATAGTGATGGTGGAGGTTTATACGGTCTTTCGGACTGAGTGGTTTAAAGCCTTCCGGGCTGGTGATAGTATGAGGACTTGAATCGTCTTCTGATTGCGGTTGCGCCATGCATGAGGACTTTGAATCGTCTTCTGGCTGCGGTTTGCCATGTGTGAGGACTTTGAATCGTCTTCTGGCTGCGGTTTGCCATGTGTGAGGACTTTGAATCGTCTTCTGGCTGCGGTTTTCCATGTGGGAGGACTTTGAATCGTCTTCTGGCTGCGGTTTGCCATGCATGAGGACTTTGAATCGTCTTCTGGCTGCGGTTTGCCATGCGTGAGGACTTTGAATCGTCTTCTGGCTGCGGTTTGCCATGCGTGAGGACTTTGAATCGTCTTCTGGCTGCGGTTTGCTATGCGTGAGGACTTTGAATCATCTTCCGGTTTGTGAGGCTGCCTTGAGCTTTGATTGCGAGAGGTTTAGATGCCTCGTGCTTTGTCCGCTGGGGAGAAGGTTGGACTTACGATGGCTGCCGGTGTTCATCCGTTGGGGATTTATCGTGGCCTTGTAGGGGCTTTTCCTGTTGAGAGGGTGTCTTCGGGCTTACTTTTATGGCCGGAAAAGGTGAGGAGCATATAAGTTGATTTTCTTTGAAGGTGTCTATACCCTAAGTGAGACTGATTTGGGGGTGTTTACCCTGTGTTGAGACCTAGTTTAGGAGTAGGACCCTAGGTTGAGACTATTCTAAGGCGTCTGGACCTAAGTTGAGTTTGATGGCGCATTTTGTGAGTCATGTAAGAACTATTGTTTGTGGGAACTTTTTAGAAAGGCATCATGCCGTGCTGGGATTCTTCTTTTATGTAGCATTTATTACAGCTATGTCTCGCATTTGAAGTTTATTGACATACCTTCGCTGTGTTTACCTGCAGGAGGAGGTGCCTGTGACCGAAGTTGCTGAAATGCTGAGGACGCGCCGGTGTTTTTTGAATGAAGTTGCTGAAATGATGAGGAAGCTATGGCGCCTTTGTCTGAACTTGCAGTGGGGGCGAGGTCGTGCCTCTGTCTGAACTTGCGGTGAGGGCGAGGTGGCGCCTCTGTCTGAACTTACGGTGAGGGCGAGGTGGTGCCTATGTCTGAACTTATGATGAGGGAGAGGTGGTGCCTCTGTCTGAACTTGCGGTGAGGGTGAGGTGGCGCCTTTGTTTGAACTTGCGGTGAGGGCGAGGTGGCGCCTCTGTCTGAACTTGCGGTGAGGGCGAGGTGGCGCCTCTGTCTGAACTTGCGGTGAGGGTGAGGTGGCGCCTCTGTCTGAACTTGGTGAGGGCGAGGTGGTGCCTCTGTCTGAACTTGCGGTGAGGGCGAGGTGGCGCCTCTGTCTGAACTTGCGGTGAGGGCGAGGTGGCGCCTCTGTCTGAACTTGCGGTGAGGGCGAGGTGGCGCCTCTGTCTGAACTTGGTGAGGGCAAGGTGGTGCCTTTGTTTGAACTTGTTGTGAGGACGTGGTGGTGCCTCTGTCTGAACTTACGGTGAGGGTGAGGTGGCGCCTCTGTCTGAACTTGGTGAGGGCGAGGTAGCGCCTTCGTTTGAACTTGTTGAAATGTTTGAGGCCGTGGGGCGCCTCTGACCGAGTTATTGAGGTGTTGAGGACATGGGACGCCTCAGGTGCTGGATAAGGAGAGGAGGGATGGCTCGTCCTCTCTTTCCTTCTTCGTTCTTACTCCTACGGACTTCTTGGACTATCCGGTCGAGGAAGGTGCTGGGTTAACCGAGGATGATGAGGTGGCTGGCGGAGGCGCCGAGATGCAGGAGTCTTTACCAGGCGGTGGTGCCAATGACTTAGAGTAGGACTCCCCCTTTTTTTCTGTTCTGTGCACTATCTGCTTTTTTGTTGCAGGCGGAGTGCTATGAGATCTTCCGTTGCCAGCCGTGGGACTGGGAGGATGAGGCCATGTTCGGTTATCCCGCCATGATGTGCTGGGCTCATCCTTTGAGAAAGAGGAGGACGGGAGAGGGATAGTTTGGAGGGGTTTCCGCTGTATACTTGGACTCGGTATGATGAGGATGAGTCGGAGGGTGCCCCTGGGTGATGCGGCAGCGGAGGCTTCTGCGGGGTCTTACTCGTGACTCCATGTACTTGGGGGAGAGGTTATTCTGGCAGTATGGCACAGGTGCGCCTCCTATGGCTTCGAGGGATCCGCCCTTCCATATGATGAGTCCTCTTGATATGGACGGCTGGAGTTTGAGAGGTACCGATCCGGCGTGAGTGCCGAGGAGTTCGTCCTGGAGGGCGAGGAGTATGCGGCCTTGGTCAGGCAAAAGCTGAGGACGCCATAGGTGTTGGTGAGGGAAAGAGGATCGGCTCGTCACGTCCTCTAGATGTTCCGGTGCCTTGGCTGGACTTCACGTATGTTCGCGGGGATTCGTCGAGGCGGAGGGTGTCGGTACCCGTCCCTGAGCAGGCTCCTGCTGCCTATCGGGTTGACCCGGATGCGCCGGTGAGTGTGCTTACTCTTTTCCATCTTGGCATCTTTTCTGTATTTTTCTCTTTTTTGTTGGGTATGACTGTATCTATTTTGCTGAGCGTTTCTTTGGTTGTTTGCTTGTGCAGGCCTCGGGGAGATCCCTTGACACGTTGACCCGCCGTTATGTGGCGATGCGGCCTTTTTGCAAGGAAGTTCGCGGGGAAGCCGTCTTGCAGGTCTTCGCGGCACGCGGCGGAGTTCGAGTTAGTGCCTTTGAGGAGGTCTGTGGATACTCCTTCTTCGAGGGCTGAGCCAGGGCCACAGCCGGAGGTGCTGGTTCGAGAACAGCACGACTTTGATGTGGGGACGTCTTCGGGGGCTTAGAGGCCGCAGACCCTTCATCAGTTCTTTCCTCCGCCGGAGGCACAGGGTGAGGGTTCATCCTCGCATCCCTTCTTTGATACTTTCACCGGGTTTTGACCCTTCGTAGTACTTTGAGTACCCGCACAAGGAGAAGTGCTTTGTATCCTGATGACGAGGATGTGACTGTCGAGTTTTCCGAGATGCCAGATTTCTCATTTGTGGAGGATGATGATGATGAGTCGGATTAGGGCTCTTTTGCTTTCCCTCTTTCCGTTGTTTTTTTTTTCATTTTTTTTGTAGAGCAACAGACATTTTGTACCTGTAATAAAACACTTGTATTTGCATGGCAAACGCATTTTATTTTAAGATGTAATGACGTATTTGTGATTCCCGGGATTGACCTAGGAATTGTTGCTAGCTTATTATTATTTTTGTGCATGTCACATGAGCTGGGAATGCATTTGTGGTTAGTGGAGGCTGAGGCAGCTTTGGCAAGTTTTCTGAGCAATTGGGGTCAAGCGGCTTTGTGATTTCATGAGCGGTGGCGGGAGTGATGTCTCCTGGGATGCGTTCGCTTTGTGCTTGATAGCCACTCTTTTCGGGGTTGGCTACCTCAGGATATGTGACAGTGCTCTGTTGGATGTGGCAGGCCATTGTCGGGCGGGCGAGGATATCATTCATTTGGTTCCGGGGGAAACCTTCCACGGTGTGGATCGTCTGGTGATGAGAACCGATTAATGCGGGGGAAGCCCCTACTTTGCTTGAATTATGGTCGCGAGAGAGGCTTCAAACCATACCTGAGTCTCCGGCGTCTCTTAGTCCGTGGACGTTTGCTTGGCGACCTCTTGTCTTGGACATGGATTAACTGCGCAGGAGAGATGGATGGCATATCTTGGTACGCATCAGATCCGTTGGTGGGTTCCGCATTGGGGGATCGAGACTAGGAGGGCCTTTCAGGAAGGTTCCTATGTTGTCAGAGTTCCGTGTTTGCCTTGGTCCTCTTTCTATGTTCCGTTGCTTGTTTCCATGTTCGGGATGAGGCAGAGCCTTTGCTAGGTGGGATGACATTGCCAATGTGGAGGTAGCTTCTTTACGCATGACAGATCCATATGCCTTTACGTATTTTCGAGGGTATGAAAGTATTCCGCTTTCCCTCATGTGGTGCTCCTTCGACATCGGGAGAGTGATGTGTTGACCACCGAATACATAGATGAGCAAAGATGTCGGGCCGACCCAATTGGTTTTGGGGAGCGGGCGCAAAGCGATTACGGGGCAAGATTGCCATTTCAGTGCGACCTTAGGAGTACAGAAGCTTGGGTTAACCCTCGTGGTGTCACGGGAGACGCTTTATTTGGCTACGGGACTCGAGTTGACAACCGGCGGGGAGAGGTCCCCTTTTGCACTCGTAGGGGAGGAGATCCGAGCCGAGGCACGGGTGAACGATGCTCGAGAGTGGCGGTTCGTTTGACACAACTAGGAGGACTCCTGATCTCGGAATGAGGGAGACAGAACTCGCTCATGTGGAATGAAAGAAGACTTGTTGGGGACGAGGGAAGAAAGGAAGGAGTGATGAAGGGGCGAATGCGAGTAGCATGGAAAGACCTTACAAACACTGAGTATCCATTCATCGTCATTGCGGACACATTGATTGTTAAATGTTTTAAGTTGTCTTTTAGCATGTTGTGAATCGAGAGTAGACCGTGCTTGAACTCATCAAAAAGTGTTTTAACTGTGATGATTTGTGATTTACTTTTAAAGCTTTGTCGAGACGCAAAATCTCTTGTTTGCTTCTTTTCTGAGCCTTGGTGGCGTCAATTTTTGGAATTTTGTGTATTCCTTAGACCGAACCAATGAAGGCTGCCTACGTTCCCCTCGGACTGAGAGGCTCAGGTCTGCGTAGTTCGACCCTCTTTTGTGGGAGAAATGACTCGTAATGTACACTTGCAAGGGCGTATTTATTTTTGAAATGGTGGGAACGGGTCCCCTTTTGTGTGAATGCCTTATTTGATGTAGGCACAAGAAATGCTTTTGGGTTTGACTCTTTTGAGAGAGTATGAGTACTGAAAAGCTTGTAAAAGTGTATGAAAGCCCTTGCTGACAAAAAATCAGTGTTTAGCTCTATTTTACTATTTTGTAGAAAAAGAAGACTTGTCGAGACATTTGAAAACCTGATTTGTTCACAATGATCACTTGTTTGCTTAAAACCCTTTGTTGATGTTCAGGTTATTCAACAATTAAACCTGATATGCTTTGATTAATCACGAGGAGAAAGTCAATCGGTATCAAGGATCGAGTTGATGCGGTGTGAAAGAAGGTTTGTGTATAGGAGAGGTCATTGATGAGACCGGGTTTGTGGATTTGTATGTGTTTATGACCGGACCATTTCTGGTTTCCTACGTTCCCCTTGAGACAAGGAGCTCAGGTCGACGTAGTTCGGGGTCGAACCGTGTTTGGCTTTGGGGCCAGGGCATGAATATTTGTGCGGCCTTTGACGAAAAGGATCGGAAAGCTGAATGATGAGGCACGGGCCTTGAGGTGATTTCTTGACAAGTCGTATTTGACGGTCTTTTCAGTGACTCCCTTGCTTCTTGATCGTTGGCTCTGGGTCTTTGACCTCATTTATTTTTGTGAAGCTTCTACTTGAGCTCTTTTTTTTGTAGCTTCTGCTTGAGCTTTTTTTTTGTAGCTTCTGCTTGAGCTTTTTGTTTTTTGTAGCTTCTTGTTGAGCTTTTTTATGTAGCTTCTGCTTGAGCTTCTTTTTTTTTTGAAGCATTTGAGGGCGAAGGCAAGCCCCTGCTTGAACTTTCTTGATGCGCACGAGGGCGAAGGCAAGCCCCTAGATTGTTGTCGACATGGGGTCAATCTTTTGATGCTGAGTGACCTTTTATTGTCCTTTGATGTTCCTGCCGTCGTTGACTTGGTCAAGGTGGTGGTGGGGACATGTTTTGGAAAGTGTATGGCTTGATGGAGGCCTTTGTGTGGGGTATGGTAAGGTGTATGGGGAGCTATCGATTGACTTTCTCACACCAATTAATCAAAGCATTAAACATTTGTGGAATTACTTGTTGAGCAATGCAAGTGATCACATAGAACAAAACCATTTCATTAAATGTAATGTGGGGTGCAAAATAATGTCCCAAGTCTAGCAAGAAAAGAAAGAAGACTTATGTATGGAAAATTGAAGACTTAATTACAATGTCCAAGGAGGACTTGATTGAATGAGAAAGGTACTAGAACCTGCGAGGTTTGACTGTATGATTTTTTTTTTGATTTGCGTCTCTTTGGGCTCTTCAGCATTTCCCAAATTCATTTTGGTTAGAACCTTCTCGACAGCTTGGGCCCGATTTTCCTCTCGTTTGACAACATGCTTAAAGATTTGTTTAATGCATTGTTCATTAATGTGTCTGCGTCTTTATCAAGTGAATCATTATTAACTGTTTTGGTTAGTTAATTTATCATTTGTTAAAGTGGCAATGAGGGGATACTCAGAAAGGTCAAACTTTTATTCAAAGCATAGGGAAGCACATAATCTTTAGGCATAAGGCCGTCAGACGACTCGAGAGACTCAAACTTAGATACAATAGACTCGGGGTCTTTTATTTTCGAAGTTAGACTCTAGGAGACGGGGGGTTAGTCCAAGCTTCTCGTCCTATCTTTTCTTGCTGGCTGTGGGTCCGCGTTTGTGAAAGTCACGCCGTTTTTGACGCTGCCACTTGCTCGGCCTGTCTCGAACTGCCTTATCTCTGGGGAAGGCTCGATCCATCCCTTGGTGTGCCCCGATTCCGGAAAGGATTGTTGGGGAATAACCGTTCTTGGATTCTTTCTCTCGAATTCTTCATTGCGGAAGCCCCAGGTTACGTCTTCACGTCCCCATTCATCACGGGAATTTGCAGAGGACTTATCCACCATGCTTACCTCCTCATTTCTAGGGAAAGGATTTCCGATCGTGTTAGGACCGCGGGGGCGTTCCAACTTTCCTTCTTCGATTAGCCCCTGGACCACTTGCTTCAAAGACGAAGCAAATTGTCGGTGGTGTGACCGGGTAGTTGTGGAAGGCGCAAAGGTGCTTGCTCATATCAATGTTGGTCTTGAGAGTCTTTGGTTGGAAATTCTCGAGGGGTTTGAGAATGTTCCTCTTTATTAGTGTCTCGAGGACTTGGCTCAAGGGCATCCCGAGGTTATCGAAATGCTGGAACTGTGGTAGGCGAGGAGGTTTGTTGCTTCGTTGGGCTGTGGTCCCCTTGTTCACCTCATTGTTCAAGGGGAACGGATTCCCGTTTGTATTGGGGCCGCAGGGGCGTTCCAACTTTCCTTCTTCAATTAGTCCCAGATCGCTTGCTTTAGTATGACGCAATCGTCGGTGGTGTGGCCGCGGTAGTTGTGAAAAGCACACTGCTTGCTCATATCCATGTTCGGGTTAGGATTCCTCGGTTGATAATTCTCAAGGGGCTTGAGCATGTTCTGGTTTACCAATGCCTCGAACACTTGGCTTAGAGGCATTCCAAAGTTGTCGAAGTGCTGAACACGTTGCGGCCGGGGAGGATTGTTATTTCTCGGGGGCGCTTGATCGCGGCTTTCTTGGACTCCATTCTGGATGTAGTGGACTACTCTGGAGGCTTCCTTTCCTTTTCCCGGAGGTGTATCGGTTGACGGGATTTGAGGCCATGAAGCAGTTCGAGCGAATGTAGGCTGTCCGAAGATATGGGTCGGAAAAGTTATGTGGGGGAAACCTGGTGAATTCTGGGCATATTGAGAGAAGGAAGTGAACACGGGAACATTTTGAATGTTATTTGGATTTGTTTGAGATGGTCCAAGTCTTTGCGATGATATTGAGCTTGCCGCGCAGGGTCGGGAAATTTGTTGTGCTGCGGTTGACAGATCGGAGCCGCTTGACTGAGGCCTGAGTGGTGCTTTGAGCGGGAGTTGCTTTGCATTGCTGAGTTCCCGTAGCTTTGTGAAGGAGTGACCTCGCGTTCGCACCCCGGCATCTGGCTTATTCCGTTTTAGCATTAGTTGGAGGTGTCTCGCCGTTGTTTTCGCAATTGTAGAGTCGCCACGCCGTTTTTATTAAGCCCAAAACATTGAAAAAGGGCATCAGTTTAGAAATAAACTGTTTTTTGTGTGATGAGATTTTGAGTTCGGAGGTCAGATGACTTCTCGGGAAGAGAATATTAGAATCTTAGAGCTCACTCGAGTCGCCTCGTAAAAATGAGTCTTTCGGATACCCCTAATATTCTTTAACTTTTGTGTGTGTGTGTGTGTGCTTTTAAAAATGCATGCGATATCGGATGTCTACATTGTACACTACGTATTGAAATGTATTGAAATAGTAATGGAAGGAAGCCTTACCAATGTTGGTTCGTGTCTGTCTTCCGCTGGGGAATAGTGTTTGAGGATGGAATAGTATTCCGGTACGGACCGGGATTGCTTCGGGAGGGGCCGGTTGTCTGCGGACAGAGTTTCGGCGTGAGTTGAGATTGTAGGCTGCGTTCGGGCAGAGTTTCGGCGTGGGTTGGAATTGTCGGTTGGATTCGGGCAGAGGTTCGGCGTGCGTTGGAATCGTCGGTTGGATTCGGGCAGAGGTTCGGCGTGGGTTGGAATCGTCGGTTTGACTCGGAAAGAGCCGGGACGCCTCGGGAAAGACCAGGCAAGGCCTCGGAGTACCACGAGGGGCCTCAGAGTACCTCGAGAGTGCCTCGGGGCAGCGCGGGAGCGTCGCGGGAGCGCTCGGGGAGGCTTCGGAGCACCACAAGGGAGCTCGGAAGGCCTCGGAAGGATCCGAAAGGGGCCGGGATTGCCCCGAAGGGTCTTAGAGGGGAGCCTGAAGGCTGGGGGGAGAGGAGAGAAGAGGAAAATGTGTGAAAATGAGGAGGGGGAGCCCTCTATTTATAGTAAAAATTTTCGTGCAAGAAGGTCCGTACGGACCTTCTAGGTAAACCAGAATCTTGGTTTTCCTCGATTTGAGGGAATATGTGATGATGGTGAATATTCTGTAATTATGGTGTCCCCTTGCAAGAAGGTCCGTACGGACCAACTAGGCTGCAATAAGGTCCGTACGGACCAACCATGTATGGGAGTGATGATTACTTCCGGGATTTGAGGGAATATTGTGGACTTTAAGGGGATTCAGTAATTATTAAAGCAAAGAGGTCCGTACGGACCATTATTGCTTTTCCAATTTTCTGAAAATTCCCAAAAGGTCCTTTTGTCCCTTTTTATCCCAGAAAGGCTCCTCCCTTGGTTTGGCTGGGGGTTTTGAGAGGGTTTTGAGTGCCAGAGGTCGTCGAGACTGCGTTGATGAGTCTGCGGTGCTTCCCGTGTGCTTGAAAGGGGGTGATCCAGATTGGGGTACTTACAGGTTGGGCATTTAATTGGACAGAAAAACATTTTGCCTCTTCAGTTCCCTACATAGCCAAATGTTTTTGGGGACAAATTGTTGTGGGTATTTTTCAGCATGGTGACATTTTCAGTTGATCCTGCATATCAAGATGTCATTCCACTGTAAGTATTGTTTCAATATTTACTTATTTAATATTTCCTAATATATTTATTCTTATTTTCCAGTAATTAAGAGAGAAGAAATGCGGAATATTCTCCAGCACGTTCAACATACCTTCAACGGCTAGGGCGACTTGGTCTCACGGAGGTTGAAAGGATAAGCTTATATCCCGAGATTGTAGGAACCGTATTTGTCTCCTTCATACTTATTTATATTTAAGGGGAAATGGAGATGGAACACACTAATGCTCAGACGCACACACACTCTACGCACGAACTGATTGTAATCCTCTCCATTCTCTTCCAAAGTTGTACTCATAATCATCATAGTGAAACTTTTAAGGTTGGAGACCTAACTCCCGGGGTTTTTTCCAAAGAGGTTATCACCTCCAAGGTTTTCCTCGTTAACAAATCGCGGTGTCATTATTTCATTTTCTTGCTTTTGTTCCATATAGTCGAATTCCATAGTCCCCTCCTTATTGTTCAATCCACACACTAATCAAAGTTAAGATTCAACTCTATTGTTTTTTCTACCAAAACAATAAGTATCGCGAATGGCGAATTCAGGATGGTATGTCATTTGGTCTTGTTTGTACTAAGGCAAATTTGGTTTCAATTTCTTAATATACGTAGTGGTTGTATTTGGTGCAACAACTCACATTAGTTCATGTATGCAGGGTTGCCTGAATTGCCGAATCCCCAGTGAAGATGAAAAATACATCTATATGAAAGCTGAAAATCCGGTTGAAGTTATAGGCATAGGGACTTTTAGATTAATGATAAGTACTGGCTATTATTTTGTATTAAATAATACATTCATTGTACCATCTTTTGATGGAATTTAATAGCTATCACAAATTTTGAACAAGGAAGGTTACTCTTGTTCTTTTGGTAATAATAAATGTGATCTTTATTTTAAATTCCAATCTTGTCGGTACTAGTACTATGTCATTTATCGATAATCTTAATTTACTTGACACAGTCAAGAAAATAAATGAGTCCCATAATAATGAAACCAAAACTAAAGGCACTAAGAAAAAGTTATCAAGTGGAAATTCTTGTATTATATGGCATAGGCATTTGGGTCATATCTCCAAAGGGAGAATTGATAAAGCTTATGTCGGAGGGAATCCTAAAATAACTTGATACTCCGGATAAAACTTTTGCATTAAGTGTTTTAGAGAATAAATTTACAAACATTAAAGGAAATAGAATTTTGAGAGTATCAAACGTCTTGGAACTAATTCATATGGACATTTGTGGACCATTCATTAATCCTTCATGGAATGGTCAACAATATTTCATTACATTCATGGATGATTACTTTCGTTATGAATACATTATTTTCTTCATGTAAAGTTTCAATCATTGGACGTTTTCAAGTCTTTTAAGGCATAAGAAAGACTATTAAGAACGTTAAATCCGATCATGGTAGTGAAAACTACGGACGGTATAACGTATTGGGTGAATAATGTTCGGGTCCTTTGTACTCGCTATTTTGAAGAGTGTAGGATTGTCCATCACTACACCATGCCGGGCAAACCTAGCATAGTATAGTGGAAAGACATAATAAAATCCTTAAGGATATGGTAAGAAGTATGTTTTCTTGTACTTCTTTACCTCACTCATTATGGGCGAAGCATTAAAAACCGCTACTTATATTCTCAATATAGCTGCTTCAAAGGCTACCGACAAAATTTCGTATGGACGTTAAGATCGTTGGTAGTTACTTTGTAGGGTATGCTAAGAGATCTAGGGGATATAAATTTTATGACCCGAAAACTAGAACATTTTTCGAGACTGGCAATGTTAGGTTCCTTGAGGATGTTGAATTTAGTGGGAGAAATAGTAGTGATTTTGAATTTGAAGAGTTAGAGGAATCACTCTTTATTCTTCAAAATTTAGTTCCTGTTGAAAATCAATCGAAAAAACACGGAGTCGCCACGCCATTTTTGTTTTAAGGGTCAAAACATTGAAAAATGCCCGAGATTAGAGATTTGGGTTCGGAGGTCACGTTACACGCCGGGAAGAACGTTAGTGTTCACCCGAAATGCCTCGTAAAACGAGTCTTCCAAGCTTAAAAACCATTTGTGTGTGTATGTGTGTGTGTGTGTGTGTGTGTTCCTTTGGCCAAAATAAGTTTAAACTGAGAAAACTAAAAATTGGGAACTCTTTATAAGACATTAAATAAGTCCCATGATTTTTGGTATGATTTTTGGGTTGAGTTTTGGTACTCAAAAGATTTTTTGAAGTTGAAAACGAATTCTGCCAGAATGAAAAAGGCAGTGGACACTTGATTTTAAAATAGATTTAAGAGCTTTAAAACTTCAAAATCTGGGGAAAGTCCGAGAATGAAAGTTGTTCAAAACACCTTAAATAAGAGAATCCACAATGGTAGAGCTCCTTGCAAGAGCTTTTTTATAATTTCAACATAACACATCATCTCCTAGTCATCAAATAAAAAACTCAAGCTTTTTTTACAATGGTGAAGGTTTTTCACCAACTTTTTTATGACCCCACCTTGAACATTAAAGTTTTATTTAGTATTTTTCTATAAATTTCTCTTTAATATTTATATATATGGGCTATCATTATTTGGGATTGATTTTTTAAGCACGATACATTTTTTTTTTGCAGTAGCACAACAATGAAATTCTCACTTGGATGTCAAACAGTCAAGAATGACCACAATTTTAATAAAATTCCATAGCTTAAAAATTACCATTAAACAATTAAATCCTACAAATAATTATAGAATAAAACACAAAAATTTGAAATGCAAAAATCTGGAAGTCATAACATTTTCACAAATTGTGATTGGAATGTGCCCAAATGTGCTCAACTAAATCGGCTCGGAGTTGATGATGAACTTGGTTAGAACGCATCTCGGAATTTCTTCGAAGGTATTCTTGAAATTCATGGGTAGAACCTTGAAATACTTGTTTTGGACTTTCCACTTCATCGTCAGTCCAATTCACTATCTTATCACCCTCATCTTCAACAATCATATTATGCAAAATTATGCATGAATACATAATATCTCTTAATTGTTCCTTGTACCAGAATCGTCCCGGTCTTTTAATTATAGACCAACGAGATTGGAGCACCCCAAATGCTCGTTCAACATCTTTTCTGGCACCCTCTTGTCGTTTCTTAAACATCTGTCTCTTTGGATCTTGCGGGCAAGGAAAGCTCTTGACAAAAGTAGCCCATTCCGGACAGATCCCATCTGCTAAACATCTGTCCCGGTCTCTTAAACATCTGTCATTTCTTAAACATCTGTCTCTTTGGAGCACCCCAAATGCTCGTTCCACATCTTTTCTTTCATCCATGTTTTGGAACAATTGGCAGGATGAACAAAAAGAATGCTTATTGTTTCTTTATATAAATATTTGAAGTATACAAAGAAGAAAACAAAAAGCCAAGAGTCAGAACATACAACGTTCACTTCAATTGATTGCAAAATGAAATGGGAAATGGAAGATTAACAACGGTAACATTTTGACAATCAAAAAAAAAAAAAAAAAAAAAAGAGGAAAAAAACATAATTGTTATTTTATATTTAATAGTTTACATAGGGAATAGGTGACATTAATGTAAAGAGCTCCTTGAAAGAGCTCTTTCTAGAAAGAGTTGCTCCTTAGCAAGGAGCTCTTTCACATCTTCCACAATGGCAAAAACCTCTAGGGAGCTTTTTCGTAAGAATAAGGAGCTATGAAAAAGCTCCCATTGTGGATGCTCTAAGTTTTATGCAAAAGGATTTTCCATTTTGAGATGATTTGATGGACCAAAACCTTCTGGAAATCTCAGATATGAAATCTGGATTTCCAGAAACTGTTGAACTGACCTTTGGGAAATAATTTGAAAAAAGGAGTTTTACTCACGAAAAAAATAAAGTAAAAATATGTCTGGAAAGCTATGAATGTTGGCTACAAAAAGTATATTGTAGTCAACACCAAATTCTAATTTCTTCTGTGTCCAAAAAATTAGACCATGGACAGAGGTCTTAGAGAAAGGCTACTGGACAGCAACTTTCTCAAGAAGAAAAATGTGATTTTAAAAGGGGTTTGCATCCATGCTTGTTCCCATTTCCTTAGGATTTGATTAGTAGTCACTAGACATTTTAGTGGTGATCTACTATATCAAACCATCCTTAGGGTACATTAGGACTTAAGCATTTCATTTGCTTGGGAAGGGGAGTTTTATCTATCCTTTGAAACAAAGATTTTTGTTGTGAAAATGGTTTTTAGGGTTTTGAAAATATGTTTGTAAGAAGTAAAAACAATTTTGAAAGAAATGTTGATCCTTGTAGAGGATCATCCATGGAGATGAACTTTCATGGTGATCCTCTTGGATCTAAGGCAAGAGGAAAACAAGTTACATCTTCAAAGTATGAGATGCATGCATGGATGGGATTTAGGGTAGGGAGAAGGAGGTTATACCTATCTTCTCTTGACTTTTTGAGTTTGAGGCTTGAATTTAAGAGTGTTTGAGGCTTGAATTTGAGAGTGAGTGGGTGTGATTTGGGAAAATAATCAAGAGAAAAAGGTGACAATTCAAGGGAATTCTCACTGTTTTCTCTAGTATTTTCGCCAAGGTGTTGCTGTGAATGAAGTTGTGGCCCCTTATTTACGTAGTGAAGGGCTCAATTTATAGCCCTACGAAATATTCAATTGTGTCCGCGCGGATATGTCTTGCGGCGTGCCTTTGTTCATTAATTGCAGTGAGGCTTTGGACACAAGGAATATTTTCAAAAATATTCAAGCTGTTTGTGTTTTTCAGCTTGCCAATTCGGGTTTTTTACAATTTCTTTTCTTTTTAAGATTCTTTTCTTGGTTTAACCTTAAATAGCAATGCCTACTTTACCCTTGCTTTGTTAGAAAAGTTAGGAATTGTTAGAAATGTTAGGAATGTTAAGACTTTCGTTAATTTTCTAACGAAAATGCTAACAACTCAAATTGGAGCACTTACAGTAGCCCCTCGGCGACAGCGCTTTCGAAGGAAGTGGGGTCGTCGATAAGAGTAAGGCTCCATATTTGACAGGATGATCAAGTGATCGAGTGGCTGAACCTAGCGATAGGCTTCCTACGTATCCCGAGTGGGAATCAAGCCGGCCGTAGTTCGGGTCTTTGACCCTGGATTGACAGTTTTAGGATGTCAACCTGGCGAGCAAGTTCTGCAGTCGATTGCTGAAAGAAACTCTGCATTTTGGTCTGATGGCTAGAGTTGTATATCCGCTCTGCTGGGGATAGGAATGACCATTTTCGGTCTGATGGCTGAACCTAATGATAGGCTACCTACGTATCCTTAAGAGGAATCAAGCCAGTCGTAGTTCAGGTCTTTCGATGTTGACCCTAGAGTGACTATTTTGAGGCGACAACCTGGCAGTGATGGCGTTTTAGGTGCCTCGAACCTCGGAGATGATGGCGTTTTAGGTGCCTCAGACCTTGAAGATGATGGCATTTTAGGTGCCTCGAACCTTGAAGATGATGGCGTATTAGGTTCCTCGGACCTTGAAGATGATGGCGTTTTAGGTGCCTCGGACCTTGAAGATGATGGCGTTTTAGGTGCCTCGGACCTCGGAGATGATGGCATTTTAGGTGCCTCGAACCTTGAAGATGATGGCATTTTAGGTGCCTCAGACCTTGAAGATGATGGCGTTTTAGGTGCCTCGGACCTCGAAGATGATGGCATTTTAGGTGCCTCGGACCTTGAAGATGATGGCGTTTTAGGTGCCTCGGACCTTGAAGATGATGGCGTTTTAGGTGCCTCGGACCTCGGAGATGATGGTGTTTTAGGTGCCTCGAACCTTGAAGATGATGGCGTTTTAGGTGCCTCGGACCTTGAAGATGATGGCGTTTTAGGTGCCTCGGACCTCGGAGATGATGGCGTTTTAGGTGCCTCGAACCTTGAAGATGATGGCGTTTTTGGAGCCTCGAACCTTGATGGTTTGGGAAAGATGTTCCTTTGGTGGACTTCGTTTGAAGGGATCGGTCTTACGTCTGCTGCCGAAGGAAAGGATGACCGTGCTGGTCGAGTGGCTGGACCTGTGATAGGCTACCTACGTATCCCGATTGGAGAATCAAGCCCTTACGTAGTTCGAAAAACTGCTGGGGGTGGAATCGAGGGATCCCTTTGGCTTTTGCTGGGGAAAATGGGCTTACGTTTTACTGCCGTCGGTGATAATGAGGAAAGAGACGGGATTCCGTTATCTTTCTCGGAGAAATCGGACTTACGTTTACTGCCGTTGATGAAATTGATGAAAGAAACGGGATTCCGTTATCTTTCTCGGAGAAATCGGACTTACGTTTTACTGCCGTTGATGAAATTGATGAAAGAAACGGGATTCCGTTATCTTTCTCGGAGAAATCGGACTTACGTTTTACTGTCGTTGATGAAATTGATGAAAGAAACGGGATTCCGTTATCTTTCTTGGAGAAATCGGACTTACGTTTTACGGCCGTTGATGAAATTGATGAAAGAAACGGGATTCCGTTAACTTTCTCGAAGATATCGGACTTACGTTTTACTGCCGTTGATGAAAGAAACGGGATTTCGTTATCTTTCTCGGAGAAATCGGACTTACGTTTTTCTGCCGTTGATGATATTGATGAAAGAAATGGGATTCCGTTATCTTTCTCGGAGAAATCAGACTTACGTTTTACTGTCGTTGATGAAATTGATGAAAGAAATGGGATTCCGTTATCTTTCTCGGAGATATCGGACTTACGTTTTACTGCCGTTGAGCTCTTTTGAAAGGGGGTGTTAACTTTGGTTAACTTTGTTAAGTTGAGGACTAAACTGCAGAGTCCTGGAATTTTAAAGGGCAAAATGGTCTTTTTGACCCTTCAATTTGGTCCGCGCGGAGGGGAAAGAAGCCCAGATTGGTTTTTAAAAGGCACCGCCGCCCTTCTCCTTCTTCCTCACTATTTTTACAGTTTTTCGAGAGAAGAGAGAGAGAAAGTGAGAAATCCGCCATTTTTGGCCTAGGAAGCTTCGAAATTTTTGGATTTTCTTCGATTTTTGAGCAATGGAACACGGGGGAGTCGCCATTCAAGGTCAGGGACGCGGCCTGGTCGCCATGAGGCGATTAGAGCTCGTTCGAATGAGGAGGCATTACTCTCTTTCGCAATCGATTGCGGAGGAGCCATACCCCGATGCGTGGCAACATTGGGCCACTGATCCGAGTCTCCGTACGGTATACTTCGAATCTCTCCATTTTCTTTGTTGATTTTTCATTCGAAATTGATTTTTGTGATTTTTTTTCCTTTGAAAATTTCGAAAGTCAATGTTCTTGGGCTTGAAATTTGATTTTAATGCTTTGCATGTTGTAATGAGTATATGGGTAATCCAAATATGCATTTTGTTTGAAAAAAGAATGGGCATTTTGCCACTTTTGAAATATGAGATGATGAAAATTTTCCCGAATTCGGGACGGATTTTTTTTTTTTTTTTGCATGTAGGGTTTTTGCAATGAGATGTGTTTTTATGAATGATGCAAATATGATTTTTTGTGAAAAATGGGACGGATTTTCGTTCCCGTTGATTGGATGAATGAATTGTAGAAAATTGCTTATGCATGCTATTTCATGAAAAATGGGACAGAGTTTTTACTTCCGTTGACTCAATGTTATTGACATGTTTTTTTTTATATGCATGATGAATGATGGTTGCTGAAAAATCTTTTCTTTTGTGAGAAAAATGGAAATTTGAGTTCATTGTATGCCGTTATGCTGCCGAATTTTCTTTAGAACTTTGTGATGCATGTGTAGGCTTTCTCTTTATTTTGGATACAAATGCAAAAAAAATTTTGACATTTTTTTTTTCAATTGCAGGGTGGAGATCGTTTTGTGACGGAGCAGCTGAATAAGCTGAAGACTCGAGGATCAGGTGGAGGCGCGTGGTTGACTTTGTAAGACCGGCTTCCGATCTGGCGAAGGAGTTTTGATCCCCAAGAGTAAGGGCCTGATCTTTGCTTTGGCACAGCACTGGTGGGACGTACCCACACATTCCATTTCTTCTGGGGCGAGGCCACGGTTACTCCTTCTGATTACGCTGCGATCACGGGCCTGTCCTTTAAAGGACGGAGCATTGAGTGGAGGGATGGCTACAGCGACACAGGCTGCGGGGATCTTACAGGCTCTACCCCCATTCCCAAAAAGGGGATGGGGATGGAGTATGTTGTGGTCCACGGGAAGATCGTGGAGAGCATTGAGAGTTACAAGGCTGGGGATGAGAGAGTGGCCGCTGTGCAGATTGCTAGGGCTTTTTTGTGGTTCGCTTTTTCGAGCACCCTTTTTGGACACGCCGAGGGAACGGCGGTGTTCGCCTTGCTGAGGACGTTAGAGGATGTGGAGATGGCCGGAGAGGTGTCTTGGGGAGAGCGGGGGCGCGAGCTATATTTTGCTCTGGATCGGTATAGCGGAAGGCTGTCGGCTCACGACGTGCTTTGAGTTCCTCACGGAGATATAAGCTACTGCTTTTTCTTTTCCTTAAGCACGTCTTGTTCTTTTCGCACTTAATTGATGGGATCTTTCCCTTTCGCGGTATGGGCTCAGGAGTTCTTTCACGTCACGATGTGGCGACAGCCGGCGGAGCACGTCGGGGCATATCCGGCCATGCTCTCCTGGAGCAAGCATGCTCGGGAGAAGATAGGTTCCAGGGGGCGCACGACCCTCAAGTACGGTGGATTGCCTTTGCCCTTGAAGAGAGTGAGACAGAGATGAGGGGATGATTTTCTACCCACAGGGCCGCTTCGAGGTGGAGCTGAAGGGTGCCGAGAGATGGACCGTGCAGCGGAGGATTTTGAGAGGTTTGACCTGCGACGTGTATTATCTGGGGGGGCGAGTGACGCGCCAGCATGGCGAGGGTGCGCCTCTGATGGCACCGGCGGAGCCTCCTGCCGACATGTTGCATCCGAGTGAGAGATCGGAGACCTGGGGTAACTATCGAGGTGGCCAGCACTTCTTGATGTTTGTGGCGATCGAGGAGTATTCGAGATTTATCTTGAGGAGGCTGAGGATGCCCCAGGTTCTTGAGAGAGAGAGGGGGATGGGATTGTGCGATACCCTCGATCGGACTTTTCGTATGTCCAGGATGGGGTTAGATTGAGGGTGCAGATCCCTCAACCTGAGCGGGTCCCACGAGCTTTTCGGCCTCGTCCGGATATGAAGGTACGGCTTTCTACTGTCTCTTCTTCTTTTCTTTCGCATCATCATTTTTCGCATCAATTCTTTCTGACACTTTTGTTTCCGTGCAGTTCCCGGCTGTGGTGGTGGAGAAGCTGACGAAGCAGGTGATTGGGGCCAAGAGGTTCCTCAGGAGGATGGTTGCTTGTGGGGCTGCTCAGGGCAGAGCTAGACGGGCCTTGGCCGGCACACTGTGGAGCGGGAGACTTCCCCTATTCCTTCCGAGCATTCACAGAGACCCCTCTTTTTCCTCCCCTAGATCCCGACATGGAGCGTCCTCCGGACCACGTCATCCTCGGAGATTTGCACGGGCAGGGGCACGTTTGGAACCACGGTGGATCTTCTTCGCATGTCCAGGAGTCCGACGCGTTCACGTTTGGATATGACTTCTTTGCGGATCTCGGGTTGCCTTATCGTGGCGTACCGGTTGATCCAGGCGAGCCTCTCTCTGGAGACGAGGACGATGATTCTGAGCTCGAGACATTCACGGCCACTGAGGAGGCGGGCCCGAGCCGCAAGAGGGATCGGGGAAAGGAGCCGGCCACCGAGGATTACGGCTGATTATTTTTGATTGATTTCGAGGCTGTACCTACTTTGTGAGATACACTTTATTTTCATGCACACATTTTTTGTTTTTTTTTTTTTGGAATGTAATAATCTACTTTTTTTGTTTTTTTATCTATTATGAATGCAATGTTGCATGAGCCACAGTTTCTTGGCAAGGGTGTGAATGTTTGTAGCTGTGAAGCTTGTTTGGACGAGGCTTTGCACGGGTTTTGAGTAAAATATTCCTCCGTGGGGCGGCGGTTGGGCTAGCTGCAGATTTTTTGGCGACATTCCCATCCGCGCGGATAGGGGTGGATTCGGCAGTTTTCATTTATTTTGGTGGTTGGATCTGGTTTAGGGCATAGATGTCGCCTGAAACTTCATCTTCTTCAGTTCAAACTGGAATTTCGGGAGAGAAGAGAGAAAAGCCATGGAAATGCCCAAAAATTCTCTAAAATTGTCTAAAAGAAATCCAAGTGTCATTCTTCAACAAATTCAAGGATTGGTGTCAGGAGATTATGCACGAGAGGAGGTCATTCTTTGAAGAAAGGTACAAGATAAAGTGCTTGTGGTCTCTCAAAGAATTGGTTCGGACTATGATCTTTTGAGGGCTTCTTCTTCATTTTGGGATACTAGAAGGCATGTTTTTGCTTTTCTTACAATGAAGTTGTTCCGACCGTTGAAGAATTCCGGGCTTTGCTTGGCGGTCTAGAGGTGGAAGAGATTGCAATCCCTTTGCCGGAGGAGCCTCTTTCGTTGACAAGTTGTGCAACCTTCTTCATCTTTCCCGGAGGAAGCACAAGGTATGATCTGTGGTCCTGATCATTTTGACATTTATGGTCTTCCTGATAGATTTAGGGGCTTAGGCTTGCTTGATGATGCCTATTGGGATGCTTTTGCACTCTGTGTGTTTGGTACCTTGTTCATGGTTTACTCTTTTGGAATTTGTCATCGGGCTTTCTTTGGATGTGGTTGTCTTGGCTACCGTTCGGGCCGGGATGTAGTGCCCTTGATCACAGGGAGACTTTTCATGCTCTTGACGGGTTGGCTACGGGGAGAGAGCGATATATGCGCGGGGGCGGCCCGTTTCTTTTGACCATGTGGGCGATGGAGCGCACAGGGTCCTTCGTGAAACTTCTGATGCGGTCAAACCTTGGACATTTGCCAGGAGAGGGGTTACCGTGGATCTTGATGATCAGGGCTCATGGGAGCGTTGGATGGCTTTTCGCCAGACCGCGGACATCAGGTGGTCGGTGCCTCATTGGCGGATAGAGACTCGGAGAGTTCTTCAGGATGGGTCTCATGTGGTTCTGCTTCCGGGGCTTTCTCAGTCCAGTTTTTACATTCCGTCTCTGGTTCTCAGACAGTTTGGCCTGGAGCAGGCTCCCTTGGAGGGCTTTGAGGACATAGTTACCAGGGTGGTAGCTTCTGTTTCGATGGAGGATCCTTCGGTGTTCCCATTTCTTTCCCGAGCATGGAGGCATGACGTCTTTCCTTCCAGGGTTATCCTCAGGCATCCGGGACACGTGTTTCTGACCACTTGGTACTTGGATTGGTACGAGAGGCATTTGGGGGAGACTCAGATGGCTATTTTGAGACGGCATGAGGCCATTGTTGGTATGGGAGACATGACGGTTTCAGAGAGAAGGAGAGCTGAGGCGAGGGCCAACCCTCATAATAGGAGCGGGGACGTTGTGACCGACTATGAGGCTTATGTCAGGAGACAGGAGAGGAGGACTCCTATGTTGCCAGCTCGGCTACAGGAGATGAGAGATGAGGCTAGGGCTACTAAGGCCACTGGCAGAGTCTGCGGGTTTGATAGATCTGTCCCTACACGAGCTTGGTAGGCGAGGCCGACATTTTCCGGTGCGAGAAGAAGAAGACCCGAAGAGAAGGGAAGAAGAGGGGAGAAGCCGATGCGAGTGGCTTGGAGTGACCTTGAGGTTTCGAGGTATCCCTTTCTTGTCGTAGCGGAACACATTAGTTGAATTATGTATCTTAGTTTCTTATAGCGGGTTGTAAGTCGTAGGAATGAGCCAGAGCTTAGACTCATCAAAGAGTTTTTAAGCGTAATGAATATGTGAATTGCTTTAGAGTTTTTCGAGACGCTTTCATGGTGCGATCAATGTGTTGATGACAAAGTATGTCTTTTATTTGTGTTTTAGACCGAAGCAGTTTCATTTGCCTCCTACGTTCCCTTCGGACTAAAGGGCTCGGGTCTTCGTAGTTCGGCAGGTTAATAATTTTTGTTTTTTTTTTTTTTTGGTGCAACCTTGTCTTTTTACCTAGGCCGCCCTTTTCGGGTTTTCAACCTAGTTGGATATTACTCTTTTAGCCCTCTTTTTTTTTTTTGATATATTTTTTTTGACTCCGTGTTTTACGCGTAGTATCTGCGCAGCTTGTCGCCATTCCTTTGGGTGTACAAAGGATTTCCGTCGAGATGCAAGTTGCATGGCTCCTCGGATAAGATTTTCTGGACGACATATGGCCCGACCCAAACAGGCTCCCATTTGCCAAGCGGGTTGATGGGGCCTGGGGGCTTCTCTTTCAGAACGAGATCACCTTCCCGGATCTCCCGATGTTTCACTTTCTTATCGAAGGCTCTGGCCATCCTTCCTTGGTAAGCTCGGATGTGTTCCATGGCTTTCAATCGGCGTTCATCTAGCAGGGCCAATTCATCTTGGCGACTTTGGAGCCATTCGACCTCGTTGATTTGGCTTTCCAATAGCACACGAAGCGAGGGGATTTCTAGCTCGATTGGGAGTACGGCTTCTATTCCGTAGGTAAGAGCAAACGGTGTTTCCCCGGTTGCCGTTCTGACAGATGTTCTGTAGCCCCAGAGAGCAAGGTGAAGTTTCTCGGGCCAATCTCGACCTCGGACAGCCATTTTCCGGATGATGTTTTCCAAAGTCTTGTTTGCTGCTTCAACGGCTCCGTTGGTTTGGTGCCTATAGGGAGATGACTTGTGACGGGTTATTCTGAATTCCGCTAGCAGTCTGTCGCATTCTCCTTCAAAGTAGGATCCATTATCTGAAATGATTTCGGCTGGAAACCCGTATCTGCATATGATGTTCTCTTTGATGAAGAGGGCTACTTTCTTTGAATTGAGGATTTTATAGGACTTGCCTTCAACCCATTTGGTGAAATAGTCCACTGCTACCAGGACGAATTCGTGGCCGTTCTTTGCTGGTGGTGTGATTTTGCCTATGACATCAATTCCCAGTGATGAAAGACGAGGGTTGTCATGCGGTATAACTCGTGAGGAGGCAAATGATTGAGATTTGAGTACCGGCGGCATTTGTCGCGGCTTTTGGCGGCTGGATGCAGTCGGTTTCCATGGAGATCCAAAAGTATCCCATTCTTAGTATGATTTGCATTAGGGCCCGAGCATTCATATGGGGGCCGCAGGTACCACCATGTACTTCTTTCATGAGTCAGGTAGCCTCTTGTTTGCCGATACATCGCAGGAGGGGGCCTTGATAACGCTTCTTGTACAGCATGTTTCCCAAAGAACATAGTGGGAGCGAGTCGCTTCGAGTGAGAGGCTTTTTGCTTTGATTCCTTCTTTATATTCCCCATCTTCATTTTGAAGGAAGCTTCGCCATTCTTCGAGTGCTTGATAGATGCAGGTGTACCGGGGATCAGCGGCCGGTTCGGCCTCCGCTTGATTTCAAAGCAATAAGCGGGGTTTTCTCTTCTCCCGACTACGAATGGTTTGACGGACTTTCCTTCGGGTATTTCAACGAGAGAGGCTAGTGTTGCCGAGCATCTGCGAATGCATTGCGATCTCTGGGCAAGTAATGGAAGGCGATTTCCTTGAATTGAGTTACTAGCTCTTCCATGTAAGTGTGATATTTGCGAGACCGGGTCCACGGTCTTCCATTTGTTAGAGATGATTGATGATGAGGGCGAGTCACCATACACCTCCAATTCTTTGATATTTCTTTCAAGGCGGCCTCCAACCCGGCTATGCAAGCTTCATATTCACGGCGTTGTTGGTGACCTCGAAGTTCAACCTTGCGCTATGGGGGTGTGTTCATCGGTAGGATCGACCGAAGCATTCCTATTCCGTTCCCCCTTTTGTTTGACGCCCAGTCGAAGAAGAGTTGCCGGCGATTTTCTCCTTCTAGGGCAAAGATTCCATCATCGGGAATTGAGGCTCGGGTCCTCGGGACTCATCACTTGGGAAATCGGCCAATTGTTGCCATTATACGCCCTTTCACGGATTTCCTGCGTCACATATGTGATGTCGTATTGACCAAAAAGAACGACCATTTTGCCAACCTCATGGAGATGGAAGGCTTGTCGAACGAGATATTTGATGGGGTCTATTTTTGAGGCGAGATGTATCGGGTGAGGCGCATGTAGTGTTTCGGCTTTCCCACTACCCGGACCAGGCTGCGCAAGTCTTTTCACAAGCGAGTAATTTAGTTCGCTCCCACACAGAAGCTTTACGCTACTGAAATAGATGGCGTTTTCGACCTTAGAATCTTTCTTCTCTTGAGCTAACATAGCCCCAATTGCCGTATCAGTGACAGGTTAGATATAGCAACGGTGGCTTTTCTGGCGATGTGGCGGGCAAAGAATCGGGGATTCACAAGGTATGCTTTGATCTCTTCAAAAGCGGTGGCATGCGGAGTCCATTACGTGTAGGCACTTTTCCTCATCGGCTTGAAGATTGGCTCGCGGATCGAGTCGGTGATTTACAAAATGGCTTATGTATTGCGATCTTCCCATGAAGGATTTTACTTACGTCGGCGTCAGGGTGGTTTCATCTCGACTATGGCCTTGATTTTACGGGGGTCCACTTCAATTCCCGTTCCGTTACCATATATCCTAGCACCTTGCCTCGTCTTACGCCGAAGGTGCATTTAGGCTGGATTCGGTCTCATCTTGTGGTCTCGGAGGCGGTCGAAGAATTTTCTTAGGTCAACAAAGTCTTTGGTCATCGACCCTTTGGAGTGTATTATCATGTCGTCCACATAGACCTCAATTTCTTTGTGGATCATGTCATGGAATAGGGTTGTAGCGCCCTGGTAAGTAGACATTCTTTAGTCGAATGGCATGGCCGTATAGCGGTATGTGCCCCGAGGGTTGTGAAGGCTGTCTTGGCTTGATCTTCTTCCGCCATTTTGATTTGGTTATAGCCGTGGCAAGCCGTCGACGAAGGATTTAACCTCGTGGTTGGCGAAGTGGAATCTACCGGGATGTCGATGTTTGGCGGGGAAATCGTCTTTTGGACTAGCTTTGTTCAAGTCTCACAGGAAATCTACGCGGCATCGGATCTTCCCGTTGGCCTTGGTCACCGTCGCTATGTTGGAAAGCCATGTAGGATATTCAATGACCACTGATGAACCACGCTTTCTGAGCATCTTTTCTATCTCTTCTTTCACTTGTAGAGACCATTCGGGCTTAATTCTTCTTAATTTACGCTTTGCGGCTTGACTTAAGGTCGAGCGGTATTCGGTGTTCAACTATGGAAGGATCGAGGCCCGGCATATCTTTATAGGACCATGCGAACACATCCACGAATTCCCTTAGAAGCTCAATCAGAGTGTCTATTTCAGCTCCTTCAAAGAAACAACCAATCTGCGTCTCTTTAGGCTCTTCCGCAGTTCCCAGATTCACACTCGTCAAAACCTCTTCGGCAGCTTGGGCTCGATTTTCCTCTTTCCGAACAACCTGCTTAAAGATTTATTTGATATATTGTTCGTTTAATGTGTCTGCTTCTTTATCTAGTGAATCATTATTAACTGTTTTTAAGTTATTAGTTAATTTATCATTAGTTAAAGTGGCAATCAGGGGATACTCAGAAAGGTCCATCATTTCATTGAGAACAAAGGGAAATACAACATTGGCTACAATTTCGTAGTCTTCAGGCGTGAGGCCATCGGATGACTCTAGTGACTCAAATTCAGCGATGAGAGACTCGGATGACTTTACATAGGTTGACACAAAGGGACGGGGGACTAATCCAAGCTTGGTGATCATTTCCTCTTTGGTCGCGGACGGGCCTGAGAGAGTTTCCCAATTCTTTAATGGCACTGCTGTCAGTGGCCTCATGACTCGGGAATTGTGCTGTTTCTAACTTCCTTTCTCAATCATTGCTATCATCTCTTTGACTGAACCAAAGTTGATCAGATCGGGGCTGGTATCATCCTCAAAACTGAGCATATGAATATAAGGATGCGCTTGCGGATGCCGCATCCGCGATTCTGGAGAATTCTAACTCGTCGCAGTCTGACCGCTCAATCCAGATGTAAGGACGTATTGCGTCTTGGTGCGCTGCTGGAGCTGCTAGAAAAATCTCATGCCCCATGTTAGAGCGGAAAGGCTTAGCAGGTAGTTCCTTGAGGAGGACGTCCCATACGACGTTCATAGATTCGAGTCGAGTATGACGATGCTTGTCGACCTTTATCACGAAAATCTCTTTGCTTGGCGGGGGTCGAGAGTGGGTTTGGAGAATCTTGACAAATGTGGTTGGAGGCGGGGTTTGTGTGCCCGTATCATGGCGGTGTTCATTGTTTCTTTCTAGTATGCCTCCAAATGTTGGAAATGGCAATTGAACTTGACGTGTCGAACCTCTTGAGCACGCCCGCTTGAGTGTGTTGACATAGTTGGCATCGCCGGATTACGAGGGTTACGACGAGACTTGCCCGATAGTCCCTTGGTCGATTTGAAGGAGGTAGCCCCGGTGTGCAGGCTGCGGGCACGCTTGGCGGCTTGTCTCGGCTTCGTTCCACATGAGGAAACTATCCCCTACGATGACTTCAAGATCTCCTGCCGATTAATGAATTTGACGCATTGATGGAGGGTGGAAGCTATGGCTTTCATGTGATGTAGCCGAGGGAGTCCCAGAGCTGTGAATTCGGGCGAATGTCCATCACGTGGAATTTTCTTTGGCACCATCGAGTTTCGAACCGAGCTCGAGTCACCATCCCAGATGGGGCGAGACGTGCCGTCGTAGGCCTTGATAGTCAGGGTAGATGGGATCACGTACCTTTCGTTGATGCGTAGGGCCCGCATCATCTTTGAGAGGAAGGACGTTAACGGCTGATCCGTTGTCCACCAATACTCCGGGAGTGATACGGTGTTGGCCGGAGAGTGATGTACGGGGCCTCGTTGTGTCGGAGGCATCTCTTGGCAGGTCTTCGTTGCGAAGGTGATCATACTACCATATAGTCGGGGATCATAGATTTGGTCTCTATCGGCGAAAGAGAGCCATCAAAACCATGCATTTTCTGTCTTTCTTTTGCGAGGTAAAGCTTTCTTGAAGCCTCGGGGTTGTGTCGAAAATTTGTTTGTAGCGGTTGCCAACCTTGGTCGGCATATTGATTGAGTGCGAGCATGGCCTGGTTTTGATCTTTCTTTGCGGTATGTGCTTGGAAGTTGGACAAATTGAACCTTGGGCGATCCGCGATTAGGCTTATTTGTGATGAAATTTCCCAGATACGAGGTGCTCTTGTGTCCCAAGGTCGAACTCTGTTGTCGGCGAGAACTTTTCGGCCTTCTAGCCTCTGTTTGTTCTAGAGCGACATGGCTGGAGGAAGGAGGGTGGCTGGAGTAGAGTACGTAGTGATCGAACCCTCCGGACGGCTCTCCAAGTGTACCCACACTGGTATCCTCGGCTTCGAACCTTTCTTTCAATTTTTGCTGGGAGGAAGCTTTCTTCTTCTTAGGAGGACGGTCCTCGTTTATCCAATCCTGATAGTCCCTTTCAAGATAGTCGAGGCAGTCACGGATATCCCACCAAATGTGCTCAACAAGCGGCGGCGGGTTTGGGAACTCGGTTTGAGTTGTGCTAGAATGACTACGAGTTGGACTAATGCAGGGGAGGCGGGCATTGGGCTCAGCTTTGGGAGCGAAGGGTCGGATTACTGCCGAGTAACGAGAGGCATTAGGAGGCTGGGAAAACAGGTCACATCTTTGCCCTTCGGGGAGCCCCAGTTAGTTGGGGATTGCTAATGTTCGAAATGACGTGTGGCCTCTTCGATCTAGGCACTTGTTTATTCGACGTTCTTCAAGAGCCACGATGGTGACCATATTTCCTCTGTTGTTTCCCAATCTCAGTTCCCACTTGCCCGATTTACGGGACCGGTATCACTGCGAGAGGGGACACTGACGGTTGTTGAGGCATGCCCGGCTTGTTCCATCCACGGCTTGCTTTGTTGGAATGGTGGCACTTTGGATTCTTTGCAGGGGCTAGGCGGCATTGTCAATCGACGGGCACGAGTTACGGCGGTGGATACATAGGAATGCGGTGAGGGCACCTTGACGTATCAGGGACTATTGAGAGTGGGGGAGGATTTTCTTCCTTCTTCACGGTAAAAGTGCCATCGGGATTGGGATGGCGACCAAGCCGTGGCTCCTAAAGGCCTCCGAGAAGGTTGTCGATTTGAGCTTCATGTCGGAGTCTCATCTGTTCTACCAACCGGACCCAATCTTTGAGTGCATCGAGGGATTCCGGGAGGCGGAGTGGTGTTGTCCCCATCGTTACCGGCTAATGCGAACATTACGAAACCGGAGTCGGAACAAACGGTGAAGGCGACGACGCGCTTGACTCTTCCCAACTGATCAAACGGTGACCGGTGCAGAAACCAAGCCTTTGTGCGGAGTTGCGGGGGAAAGACACGAGGGTTCGAGATGTGCAGGAATGAAGGAGGGTAGGTGTTTGGGCTTTGGGCTCATGCGACATGCGGTTATTTGTTCTTGTTTACTTAAAACATATTTTATTAACCTAATCGGTTGGAAAAGATTGCTCTTCTTTTCGCAAACTACTCGACTCACTGGATCGGTGGGCCCCATCACTACGTCTATAAGCCCCTCGTATTCCACCTGTATTTCGACTTCCCGGGCGGACCGGCCCGGGCGAGGGTCTATAGGGCAAGCGGGTCCCAGGCCGAAAAGAAAAACGATCCTAAAAGTCGGCGGGTAATCGAGTCTTAACGAGCATTCGATGTAAATTACGGACAAGGCGACGTCAAAGTCAAGATCATGTCAGGAGCTCGACAAAAAGTCGGCATGATTTGGGTGATAAATGTCCGCAATTGATCTTGACAGTCGTCATTTAGGTGAAGTAGTTAGGCATGGAATGATCGTTAATTCTTGATGACTCGGTGTCATCTTTGGGGAGTCGGTGTATAATTTGTGCCGGTCGAGTCAAAGTCAAGGCGCCGGTCAATATCTGGTCAAAGCCCGTGACGGAAAATCGGCGGGACTTCGGCGATTAGGGTCCCGAAAGATATTGACTTGGTATGCCGACTAAGGCTTGAAAGGAAAGGTCTATACACGAGACGGGGCATGACACGGACCCGGACTAAAAACCAGCCGGGTCTCGGACAAAGTGTGTCACGGACAAGTGCATAGGTCGACACGAGGCTCCATGGGATGTTTGGGTAGTCCGTGCTCGCACCGAGAGGTGTAATAAGGCCAAACGGGCCGCTACGGGGATTTCCGGGTTAAGGACGTAGTGTGCGGTGTAAGGCCAAGTGCGCGTAGTGTGCGGCGATCTATCTTCTTTTACGAGTAAAATAGAAATTTTCATATGTGTCTTAAAAAGGATGATGCATGCAAAAAATGATTTTTTTTTTTTGAAAATCTTTTTTTTGGAAATCTTTTTGAAAATAAATGAACACATAAGCACATAATTCAAAATTTGAGGCAACGGGTCCGATAGTCAAAATTTTGACTTTTTCGAGGCGGCCAAAAACAACACAAAATGTGCAAAACCAACACACACACAACAAATGGTTTCGAATGCCGGGACGGAAGCTTGACCCACAAAAGCTTTTCATTTTTTTTGAAAAGATAAAACTTATTAGTCCCCAGCGGAGTCGCCACTGTAACGACTGTTGCCATTTTTCGAAAGATTGGTATTTTTCTCTTTTTTTGAAAAATCAATCGAAAAAATACGGAGTCGCCACGCCATTTTTGTTTTAAGGGCCAAAACTTTGAAAAATGCCCGATATTAGAGATTTGGGTTCGGAGGTCACGTTACACGCCGGGAAGAACGTTAGTGTTCACCCGGAATGCCTCGTAAAACGAGTCTTCCAAGCTTAAAAACCATTTATGTGTGCGTGTGTGTGTGTGTTCCTTTGGCCAAAATAAATTTAAACTGAGAAAAATAAAAATTGGGAACTCTTTATAAGACATTAAAAAAGTCCCATGATTTTTGGTATGATTTTTGGGTTGAGTTTTGGTACTCAATAGATTTTTTGAAGTTGAAAACCAATTCTGCCAGAATGAAAAAGGCAGTGGACACTTGATTTTAAAATGGATTTAAGAGCTTTAAAACTTAAAAATATGGGGAAAGTCCAAGAATGAAAGTTGTTCAAAACACCTTAAACAAGGTTTCTGCAAAAGGATTTTCCATTTGGAGATGATTTGATGGACCAAAACCTTCTGGAAATCTCAGATATGAAATCTGGATTTCCAGAAACTGTTGAACTGACCTTTGGTAAATAATTTGAAAAAAGGAGTTTAATCACGCAAAAAATAAAGTAAAAATATGTCTGGAAAGATCTGAATGTTGGCTACAAAAACTATTTTGTAGTCAACACCAAATTCCAATTTCTTCTATGTCCAAAAAATTAGACCATGGACAGAGGTCTTAGAGAAAGGCTACTGGACAGCAACTTTCTCAAGAAGAAAAATGTGATTTAAAAAGGGTTCGCATCCATGCTTGTCCCCATTTCCTTAGGCTTTGATTAGTAGTCACTAGACATTTTAGTGGTGATCTACTATATCAAACCATCCTTAGGGTACATTAGGACTTAAGCATTTCATTTGCTTGGGAAGGGGAGTTTTATCCTTTGAAACAAAGATTTTTGTTGTGAAAATGGTTTTTAGGGTTTTGAAAATATGTTTGTAAGAAGTAAAAACAATTTTGAAAGAAATGTTGATCCTTGTAGAGGATCATCCATGGAGATGAACTTCCATGGTGATCCTCTTGGATCTAAGGCAAGAGGAAAACAAGTTACATCTTCAAAGTATGAGATGCATGCATGGATGGGATTTAGGGTAGGGAGAAGGAGGTTATACCTATCTTCTCTTGACTTTTTGAGTTTGAGGCTTGAATTTAAGAGTGTTTGAGGCTTGAATTTGAGAGTGAGTGGGTGTGATTTGGGAAAATAATCAAGAGAAAAAGGTGACAATTCAAGGGAATTCTCCTTTGTTTTCTCTAGTATTTTCGCCAAGGTGTTCTTGTGAATGAAGTTGTGGCCCCTTATTTACGTAGTGAAGGAGCTCAATTTATAGCCCTCTGAAATATTCCAATTGTGTCCGCGCGGATATGTGCTTGCGGCGTGCCTTTGTTCATTAATTACTTGTGAGCTTTGGACACAAGAGAATATTTTCAAAAATATTCAAGCTATTTGTGTTTTTGGCTTGCCAATTCGGGTTTTTTACAATTTCTTTTCTTTTTAAGATTCTTTTATTGGTTTAACCTTAAATTGCAATGCATACTTTACCCTTGCTTTGTTAGAAAAGTTAGGAATTGTTAGAAATGTTAGGAATGTTAAGACTTTCGTTAATTTTCTAACGAAAATGCTAACAACTCAAATTGGAGCACTTACAGCGACCGCACCAAGTTTCTGTCCAAACCAAGCGACCGCGCCCTTATTGGGGCGATCGCACAAGCGCCTGTTTTGGGGATGGGGCGATCGCGCCCTACAATGGGGCGATCGCGCCCTATGCCGGAAAAGGCCTGCTTGCATGGTTAGAAGTAGGGATATATATGAAGCCTACCATCAACCATATTTGTAGTTCCTTTGCTCAACTACTTCTTTAGATCTAGGGTTTGCACATACATGAATTCTTTGCCAAGAATTTGTGCATTAGATTAGAGATTGTAATCTGTTGATTTCCATAAGATAATAATATTCTCTCCCTCTACCCGTGGACGTAGCCAAGTTGGTGAACAACGTATAAATGTGTGTTGTGTGATTGTTGCTTGTTTTCTATCTTTAACATAGACTCTTTTCTAACAAATTGGTATCAGAGCCAGGTCTGGTTAAGACTAGGGTTATTTCGCTGCAGAAGAAGATGGGATCAGGAATTGAATCACCGGTCGACAAGTTTAATGGGAGAATAGCTTTTCTCTTTGGCAAATCAATATGAAAGCCTTGTTGATAGACAAAGGGCTTGTAGGCTCCGTGGGCTGCTTGCAATCGGTAATCGTCAGGATTTAAATGGCAAAGCAGAAGTCGTTCCCACCGGTGTTGTCACGGCAGCAACAACAAAAGGTTCGAAAAAAACGAAGAAGATAACAATGAAGGAAAAGGCAGATCCGACCGTGCTAGATGAGAGGGCCCACTCTAAAATCATCAAGTGTCTAGATGATTACGTTCTAGCATATATACCAGATATCCAGTGCAGAAGGTGCTTTGTGGCTTGCGTTGGAATACATGTATTTGACACGATCATTGACCAATAAGCTATATACGCGAAAGACGAGAGGGTATATGCTCTCCGAATGTAAGAAGGTACGCCCGTTAGGGATCACCTAGATAGATTTACATCTTTATTACTTGAACTAAGTAATATAGGTGCTAAGGATTCTTGATGAGGATGCTAAATTAATGCTTCTTGTTTCTTTGCCTTTATCGTATGGTAGTACGTTGACTCTAGTATATCATGGTAAGGAGATGGTGACTACAGAGGAGGTGAAATTCTTGCTCCAAGAGGCCTAGAGAGTTACATCATGAGCGGCGAGGCGTAATAAGGTGGTACAGATGTAATCGGATATCGCAAGTTTGGTTGCTGGAAGAGTAGCAAGGGCTTTAGCGATGATACGAAGAAGAAAGAAGTCTCTTACGGCGAAGAGGGCCCCAAAACACGATGATATTTGTAATTCGCGCGAGGGAAGGGGCACATTGTAAAGACATATTGTTCTAGGAAGAAGCGAGAT